>PVKE010000194.1:0-15675 GCA_004027555.1 Craseonycteris thonglongyai
CGGTCCTCGTGGCCTCAAAGCGAGCGCTCAACCCGCTGAGCCGTCCCGGCTTTCCCATCATTAACTCTTTATTGTTGTCCAGCACTTCATGTTTTGGTGGTGGGAACCCCCGTCACTACTAGGGTTTGAGGAACCCCATGAAGAGAGGAGGCAGGGACTGAAGTAGGGAGCAGACCTTGGGGTGGGTCCGGGGGCTTCTGCCATGGATATAAAAAGGTGACCCTTGGGATGGGATTTTTTTCCCATATTGGTACAAGTATCTTCATCTTCCAAACTAAAATGTCAGTTTTACAGGACTGTTTTCTCTATCTTTAAAAATGAAAGCCTTTAAACATGACATGAATCACCTTTATTGGCAGCATAACCTTGTAACTTAAACCAGAGATCATTGTTTAAATTTTGTGGAACTAGAAAGAACAAAAATAAAGAGAAGCATGTAGTATGGCATAGAAAATGTTTGGGTAAGTGAAGGTTAAATTATTGCAAAGTATGTAATCTAGTTCATATGTTTAAAGAGCGGAACTAGGCTAAATTATCTAAAATATTCTGGCGTACTGAATCATTTTGTTTTGTAAAACAAAATCTGACGAGCAAGGCATTCGGCTGTAGGCTGTTCTGTTTCGTGCAGTCTACAGCTAGGACCTCCAGTGTTTGGAATTAGCAGGCCCAGAGGTAATACAACGTGCATGTGGCAGTTATTATGGCTGTGGAACTGGCTGCTGGCTAATTGATAGCAGTAGCAGCTAGAAACAGCCTTCTTTAATTTTCAGTAGTCCCTATGACAAGATGCTATAAATGAGGCCCGTTGTAGTCTTACCGTTATTGTCTCTTCTCTTTGTGTCATTAAGGATGTGCTATTTAATGTAGACACTGGATAATATTTAAAAGTGAATTCTTTAGACTCTTTCCTCCCTCTTTGGAACTACTTTTTATTCAGCTTTTAGCCCTGATTATTTTAGGCCCCTGCATTAGTAAAGTGTCACTATTGGTGAGCACTGTTTCCTTTGACTGCTGTGGCTCCTGTTTGCTAAAAATATGCCTAAAGTCACAATGCCAACCTTAGTTTGTGCTGACTGGTGACTTTGCTCATAATCTGAAGCCCAGCAACACACACTGGTTCCATAAAGGGTAAATGAATGAATCATTCTCTCTATTCATCACTCGGAGATAAGCTTTTGTGAACTTGAATTGTATTTTGAGCATTGTGTCCATGGTTTCAATTGTATCTCAGAATGTTACACAGACTGGAGTGGGTGGTTACTTTTAGTCAAGAGTGATCTTACTTTTCTCCATTCAATTCTAATATGTTTATAGCAAAAGACCATATTTGGGGGAGTGAAAGCACAGTCTTTAAAAATGTGCATTAGGGGAGTTTTACCAAGGAAAATATTCAGATAGCATACCTAGTTCTTTTCCTTGTTTCTAACAACCTCTGCCATTAAACAAATAGCAGTCTTATCAAATTCATGCATTCATCATTCTTCCTGTTGATACAGAGATGAAAAATAATAGCAAATAGGCACTATAAAAGATTTGCCTTCATATCTGGCTATCTATATTCCAGCCCTAAGCTACAGGATCTGAAAATGAAAAATCAATATTTTAGTCCTTTGTACCTGGATGGTCTCCATATTCCTTCATCTAGCCTTTCATTGTTAACAGTCCCCGTTAAAGAAAAAAACACCAGGTCAGGATATAATGGACAAGGAACCATGTGGGCTTTTGATCATCATACTTACTTTTGGTATTCCCACAGTCCTTAGACCTCTGAGTCCTTGAATAAGTATCCCAAAATGTCCAATGACTGACATTCCTCTCTTTACAAAGCTGTGATTTGCAGTAGGGATTTTCTTGCTTGATCATTTATTTGTTTGGCTAGTATTGACGGAGCAGCTCCTACCTGCACTGCACTCTGCTAGAGGTTGTCCCTTGCAGAGCCTTCCCGTGTGGGAGGGCAGTCTGTAAAGTAGGAACAGCTTCTTTACTCTTCCTTTTCAAATTTGGAATCTCAAGTAAATTAGGGAATGCAAATGGCAAAGGAAGGAGACAGCTCAAACAATGAAGGACTTTGAGATACCCTGATTTCTCTGGGTGTAGCAATGAGAAATGGTTATGGACAGCATACCGACCCTGAAACCAGTGCCTTGAAGCACATAAACGGAGAGATGAGCAGGGTGCTGTAGGGCTTAAGAGTGGATTGTGTCCCTGTTGTGCAATCTTGGGCACATTCCTTTACCCTCAGTGTACATCATTTTCTCACCTGGAGAACAGGTCTCTCTTACAACTTTGCTTACCTCCTGAGGTAGCTGGGTAAATTTAAGAGACAATGAGTGCAAAGTATTACTTTCCATCTCTGTAGCAACAAGTCCTAGCACAAAGTAAGCTCACAGTAATTGTTAGCCAGTATTATTTTTGCACTTACCTATCAACCTCACTTTTCTCGATCAAAACCAAGAAGTAAAAGACTACAAATTCTGAATAGTCAAAATAGGTGACTAAAGTCCTTTGCACGCACTTTATTACTAGGAGAGGGCTGTGAGCTCCTGCTTACATTACAGCCTGACACTCCTTGCTTGATACATGATCTTAACAAGCTTAGCTAACTGGTTCCCAAGCCTGTCATAGATTAGAAACCACAACTTAAAAGAACCACTACAAGTAAGGACACTGGTCCTGATGTAACAAAGGAAACAATGGAGAGCAACACGTGTATGAGTCTGACTTTTCTGTGTCTTGTAAGAACTTTTGCATACTGTTCATGAAATGACGTTAGAAGAAGTTGCAGTTCTGTAGAGGTCATAACCCTGAAGAAAAGTTGGGGCAGTTATAGGACATTGAGCTGACAGCTCAATCCTTGAGAAGCATAGGCCTCGTCTTTCAAAACAGGTAGCAAACGACCTGAGCCCAGGAAAGCTCACACCACTAGTCTGCACCCTCAAATCAGATGAGTTTCTGAGTGGTTTGATTAGACTGGTTGGTGTGTTTGATGTTGTAAGTTTAGAAGGAACACGGCAAGATTCTATTACGTACATAGTACCTTAAGATATGATTTGGGGAAGCTGGGATGGCTCAGTGGGTTAAGCGCTCACTTTGCAGCGCCGGGGACCGAGGATCGAATCCCAGCCCCAGCCCGTGCGGACCCAGTGTCAAAAACAATAAAAAATAAATTAAAAAAAGATATGATTTGATTTATAATAATTGAAAGTTTGTTTCCCTCTTTTTGTGATCACGTTAATAGCTTTGTCAGAATTGAGTTACCTCATTTCATTCATGCTTCACTCCGTCTAGAAGTTTCCATGTTGTGAAGCAAGGCTGAGCCAAGTTATCTAATTCTGGAACTCTGTTGTTTCCGTAACCAACTTTCTGTACTGCTTCTTC
Organism: Craseonycteris thonglongyai; assembly: GCA_004027555.1. Classification (NCBI taxonomy): domain Eukaryota; kingdom Metazoa; phylum Chordata; class Mammalia; order Chiroptera; family Craseonycteridae; genus Craseonycteris; species Craseonycteris thonglongyai. The sequence continues at coordinate 3,379 of PVKE010000194.1, forward strand.
TGTTTTGCCTGTGTTTCCTCAGTATACGTGCTGTTCTCAATGTACAAAAACCGAAAACTTGCTGTGTGTTACAGATCTTTTCCTCATTTGAGTATTTTTGAAAGATACTTTAGTGTACGTATTTTTTACAAGACCTGTCAGTTCTATGCAGATGTGTTCGTGTTTACCATCAGAGTTGACCCTGACTCTGTTTCACAAGTGTACCGCTTTCCTGTTAGATGAAAAAGATGGTTTGGAATGTAAATCACTCCTGGAGAGAAAATAAGAGAAGCCACTTTCTTTTAAATGTCCACTCTTATTCTCGGCATATGAGAGCTGCACATGATATTTAAGTTCTAATAAAAGCAGCTGAGAGCCAGGCCAGGCTTCCAGTTCAGTTCTTTGGTTGTTTTGATTTGTCTTCTGTTGCTCACCTCCAGCAGCCCCGGCTAACAAAAACTATGTTCAAGTGGTTTAAAATACGGTATTCTCGGCAGTGCCCTTCACTGCTCAGTAGTGCTATCACACTGCCCTTGCCCTGTTGTAAGGGTTTGTGGGAAATTGGTGGTGGCTTAAAGAAAGATTCAGAAGGAGCAGGCCATGAGCTTTTCTCCTTCTTAAGGAAGTAGACAAAAAATATCCCTTCTCAGCATCAGTGGGTAGAAGGAAGAGAGATATTTTAGAAACACTGTTTCATCGCTCTTATTTTATGAATAGAGAAAACAAAGAGAATTGACATGTTGCCCAAGGTCACAGGCTGGCAGGCGCAGACCCGGGTTTCCTGACTCCGCTTGTATTCCGTGACACTTCTCTGCATTCAGGAGGGTGCTGTGAACCCTAATACCAGCCTAGCCCACCCCTCAGAGAGCCTTAAAATGGTTTAAGCATCAGCTGTTCCTAGTAATTGGCCCTTTGCTGTTCTTTGTACAGAAAGATAATGCCATGAGCTTTGGCTTGCTGTTGATGCTGGATTTGTGCTCATTCAAATACCCATTCCCTGACCCGCCCTCTTTGTGACCAGCAGAATGTCGTTACTACAAGGCCACTTTGGAGTGCAGTGTGGCCTGTTGTTACTGCAGCAGCTTCACAGACCTGTGTAGGCCTTGGAGGAACACATTCTCAGGCGTCAGACACTCATTGCTCTAGCACCATAAATATTTTTAGAACTGTATTTTAGAGTTGTATTTGAATGTGCCCTTGTGACTAAATGTAATGTTTTCAAATGACAGACTTTAATTTTTTTATTATGTTGTTCTACATCTTACCTGGCTGCAAGTTTGCTCTTTAACTGGCATTTGAGAGGCAGACTCTGCCCCTGTGCAATGGATTGTGGCTGGATCGTTGTTTCAGGATAGTACTCATCCTTCCTCTTTATCTAAACATACACACGCTGTTTCAGCCTTGGCCTTTGTGTATCTCACCCTGTGTTTCCCTCAAGGCCCAACTGAGACCATAGGCCCCTCCCCATGATGTTCTCCCATCACCCTGCCCCTTCCTCTGCTTCCACAGCACCCATTATCTACACCAGTTATTTGCTGCCTCATGCATGCTGCCTCTAGTAGGACTTACCTTCTGGTCTATATGCCCTTTTTTTCCAAGGCAGTTACAGCACATCTGCCTTTTTATATCCACCACTCATCCTTGGATCCTGAATACAATAGGCATGCACAGCATGTTTCTTCATTGTGATGTGATGGGATGGTATGTATCTAACCACAATACAGGAAGCGTGTTGGCCAAGATGCAAATGTGATGGCTATCAAGTTAACTTTAACAGTTTCTAGAGAGGCTCTTATGGAGGAAAAAGATCAGGGATAAAAACAATAGACAGGGTGAGATGTACGTAGTTACTGAAGACCTTTAAGAAAAAGGAATCTAGGGGAAGCCAGGATGGCTCAGTGGGTTAAGAGCTCACTTTGAAGCGCCGGGGACCGGGGATCGAATCCCAGCCCCGGCCCGTGCGGAACCATATGCTGAACTGGGAGCTCCCCCAGTTCAGTTCTCTCTCTGTCTCTCTGTCTCTCTGTCTCTCTCTCTCTCTGTCTCTCTCTCTCTCTCTGTCTCTCTCTCTCTCTCTCTGTCAATAAATAAATAAATAAATAAATAAACTCCTGAACTCTGTGAAAAGCCTTAATGCATTTAAAAAAAAGAAAAGAAAAAGGAATCTAAATGGTACGAATAATAAAAGTTTGCCCGGTCTACTAAAGTTGAACAGATGCACACTGTTCCACTCCTAGGGGTAAACTTCACGTGAGTGAACATAGGAGAACGTTCATAGCATCATTGTTCACAGTAGTCAAACCCTGGCCACAACCTAGCATCCATTGGCAGTAGAATTAACTAATAAATTGTAGAATGTTCAGACAATAGAGTACTGGATAGCAGTGCACATGCATGAACCACAGCAAACCCAACATGTGTGAACCTCACAAGCACAATACTAAACGAAAGAATCCAGATATAATTCCACTACTGTGAAGTTTAAGGAAAGACAAAACTCAACTACATGTTAGAGAATGCAGATGTAGATAAAAGTCCATGAAAGAGCAAGGAAGTGATTGCCATAAAAATCCAGAGCATGGTAGCCAGGGGTACTGTGGACATGTTCTCTGGCAGACAGTGGTGATAATGTGAGTGCTTGTACTGTCTGAATTGTCATGCATTTGTGTTTGGAAACTTTTCGGTATATGTGTTATAGTTCCCAATAGAAAAGTCTAAGAAACTGAGGGATTCCATGAAGATACCTTTATTTTAAAAATGAACAAGGTATGTAAGTGATAGAAATATTAAACAAGGGGATTTCAGTGAAGAAAAAATATTTTTATCAATGTGTAAGATTCTTCTCCCTGTTCCATTTACATATAAAAATCAAACTATATTACTCATTTTTCCTCTCCTAAAATATGATCTATGTCCTCCCACTTCCATAAAAAAAGGGCAGGAGGAATATACCTATGTCAAAATGTTAGTTATATTTGGATTATGGAACTAAGTTTTTAATCTCTATTTTAAAATTTTCCTTCAGTGAATACTTTATTTTACTATGAGGCATATAGTAGAATTTTTTAATTAAAATTATGTGGTGTTCCAACAATTATGAGTGCTACTTTTTTTTACAAAAATTGTTGGTGAGGATGTGGAGATATTGGAACCCTTGTGCACTGTTGTTGGTGTGAATGTAAAATGGTGCAACCACTATGGAAAACAGTTTGTAGGTCCCTCAAAAAATAAAAGTAGAGCTACCATATGATCTGACAGTTTTACTTCTGCTTTCAAAGAAACTGAAAGCAGGGTCTCAAAGAGGTATTTGCACACCCTTGTTCTAGCCGCACTCATCACAGCAGCCAAAAGGATAAACAATACGATGCATGCATATAATGGAGTATTACTCAGCCTTAAAAGGGAAGGAAGTTCTGTCACATGCTACAACATGAATGAACCTTAAGGTTCATTAGACTAAGTGAAATAAGCTAGCCACAAAAAGAAAAAAATATTTCATTTATATGAGGTATCCAAAGTGGTCAGATTTGTAGAAACAAAATGGTGGTTGCCAGGGTTTGGGGGAGGGGGGTGGAGTTTCAGTTTTGCAAGATGAAAAGTTCTTGATGGGGAGCCGGGATGGCTCAGTGGGTTGAGCGCTCACTTTGCAGCGCTGGGGACTGAGGATCGAATCCCGGCCCCGGCCCGTGCGGAACCATGTGCTGAACTGGGGAGTGCCCCCAGTTCAGTTCTCGTTCTCTCTCTCTCTCTCTCTCTCTCTGTCAATAAACTAAAAAAAAAGAAACCAAAAAAATCACATTAAAAAATAAATAAATAAAGTACTCAAAAAATGGTGAATATGGTAAATGAAGAAAAAAAAGTTCTTGAGATCTGTTTCATAACAATGTGAGTATACTTAACACTACTGAATTGTACACTTAAAATTGGTTAGGACATATCACAACTAATGATATGCAGCTGTGGGGACTGCTCTGGGCTCGCTCTCTCTCTCTCTCTCTCTCTCTCTCTCTCTCTCTTTCTCTCTTTCTCTGTCTCTCACCTTCTCTCAAACAATAAAATAGATCTTAAAAAAAAAAATTGGTTAAGATGGTAAAATATTGGTTTTTTTACCACAATTAAGAAGAAAGATGGGGAAGAAAGGATGACCAAAGCTATATGAGTTAGAGGAGGTGATTATTGAATGTATGGACTTAAGAGTTAATGATTTTAAAGCAAATAGAAATGGGAAAATAGATCATATCCCTGCTTCTATAAAATAAAGGCCCCACCTTCTGTGGGTGTTTCAGTGATGTGCTGTGCAAAGAACCCCAAGCCAACACTTAAACAGTTTGTGAGCACTTTCAAACAATTTTAAGTTATTCTCTCTGATCTAGCAATGAATTAGTAAAAAGTAACTAAGTATATACATCTTAAACAGTTTAGTACTTTCAGAAATAAGACTATAGATAATTTAAATCCTATAAGCAAGTTAAAAAGTTTGAGAAAATAATTTGTTTATAGCTTAGAAATTCATATGGATTAGGCGACTGTTGTTAAGAGTCACTATTTAGTTATGACTACAAATTAACACTAGCTATATAATAGGACACCAAGGAGTTAAATTGCAAACAGCATTTGAAAGTAAAGAGAGAAATTACAATTTTGAACATGGGAAAAATTAAAACTAGATTAATTTCAATTACAGATTTAGAAGTCTAAAAAGGAAAAATGTGTATTTGGAACATGGTGTCCCGGAAGATTTATTCGTAGAACTTGCTACACTCTTGCTGGAGCTATCAAATATATGTTAGCCTCTCTACATGTAAGCACAAAGGCTAGAAATCCCCTTGCGTCAGCCTACTAGAGTTTTGTATTATTTTTAACTCAAGTAGAATTTAATCAAATAGGTCATAGCTGAAAATTTTGAATGGCCCTCAGAAAGTGAATGTGAAATTTCTTACTGTTAACAATTCCTTTAGGAAATACGAAATCATAGAGTTGCTCTTGGAGAGCTTCTCAAAAATTAATTTATTTTCACAATTATGTATTTGGTATAAATTTTTGCATTTTTATTTTCAAAGGCATTTTCTTTATAAGTAATAAGTGGCTTGGAATAGAATTTAAAGAGTAGTTTAAAATAATTGAAATCTCACAAGTTAATTTTTATTTATTTTGCTTTTTTAAGATTTATTTTATTGTTTCGTGAGAAGGTGAGAGAGAGAGAGAGAAGCGGGGAGAGCCCAGGGAAGTCTCTGAGGTTGGACATCACTAGTTTTTGACATTCTACACAGGTGGATGTGGGGCTGCACGGGGCAAAACCGAACTGGGAGCCTCCCTCATCAGAGGTGAGAACCTTCACCATCATCCTGGCGGTTACCAGGTACACCACAGTTCATCATATGGGTCTGCATGGGCCAGGGCTAGGATTTGATCCTCAGACCTTGCAGTTGCAAGGCAAGGGCTCAACCTGTTGAGCTATCCCAGCATCCCAAGTTAATTTTTCTTAACCAATGAATACATGACACATCACTTTTGAAATCAGAGAATTTATATTTCCAATCTAGAATATGCCTTAAAGTGCTATTTTATTAGGCGCTGCAGTTCTGATTTAAAAAAATAATAATTATGATGCATGTGGTTTTATGATAAGGTATAGGCATATAAATTATAAACTGTCAGTTTATAAGAAGTAAAAAATAGGGGGAGCCGGGATGGCTCAGTGGGTTGAGTGCTCACTTTGCAGCCCCAGGGACCGAGGATCGAATCCCGGCCCCGGGCCCGTGTGGACCCATATGCTGAACTGGGGAGTGCCCCTGGTTCAGTTCTCACTGGGGTGAGACCCCGGCCCAGTTCCTGCCCTGTGCAGCCCCACGCCCACCTGTGGAATGAAATTATGTGGAAAAACCAATGATGTGCAACTATGGAGACTGCTCTGAGCCCTCCCCTTCTCTCTCTCTCTCTCTCTCTCTCTCTCTGTCAAAAACAATTAAAAAATAAAAAACCTAGTTCTTTGAGGAATGACAAGTTTTATTCTCTCCCTTCTAAAGATGAAGTTGCTGCTATTGTCTTTGCACACACGACTCCTCAGTGTCTACAGCGCCTCCTCCCTACCGAAACTCACGCCTTTCTCTCGGGATTAGGATGACCGCCTCCTCTGTGAAGCCTTTCCCCATCGCTTCATTAGCGCGGCTCTTAGAGCACCTCACACATTGGGTTATCATTGTGCCGTAGTCATGGCTGTGCCCTGCACAGGAAGTTCCTCTGAGTCAGGGACTGTCCTAAACCAAACTCACCTTGGCTCTGTGATAGAGTGTCTTCCATTTACATATGTCTTTAGTTCTGTCTATACATTCATTTACTTACAAACTACAACTTCAGTCACAACTTATTCCCTACGTCTTCTATAGTAAGAGGGAAGTTCTTTAGGCATCGACGAGGAGCACATTGCTTGTCTTTTGTGGATTATTCCCAATCTTGCACTTCCATCCTTGTAAAGTGAATTCTCCTTGTAGAGGCCTGTGTAAGTAAGGTGTGGGAAATCGTGCAAAGTATATATAATCTAAGTCGGGGGGTTCCTTTTAAGTTTATTGTGTTTTTTTCATAACTTACTGAATATATGCTTGTTCTCTTGTCCTAAAAATAAGTGTGCTATCGTGAAAGTTTCAAACAGCATGGCTCTAGTTAAATCTAGAATTTGCCGCACTGGTAAGCAGAGGTGAGAAAGTGAATGAAGTCCCATAGTGGCAAAAGGTGTCAGATACAAAAGTCTCCTACTGGGGTGTTTTCGTTTGTTTGTTTTGGGGGGGATTGTTTGTTTGTTTGTTTTTTGGTTTTGCCTTCTACCTTTAGATAAAAAAGTCAGGTTACCTAAAAGGCTTTCCAAGTTTATTATAACCTTCTCCTTCCAATCCCTACTCCATCTCCACCCTTGATTTCCAGACATGAAAAGGAAATCAGATAGAAGAATCTGGAAATAAAATTTGCATGCACAGGGAGGCTGGGATGGCTCAGCGGGTTAAGCGCTCGCTTTGCAGCCCTGGAGCCGGAGGATCGAATTCTGGCCCCAGCCCATGCAGACCCACATGCTGAGCTGGGGAGTGCCCCCAGTTCAGTTCTTGCCGGGACCTATGTGGGAGGCTCCCAGCCCAGTTCCTGCCCTGCGCAGCCCTGCGCCCACCTGTGGAGCGAAACTATATGGACAACTAATGCTGTCAACTATGGAGACTGTTCTGGGCCCTCCCCCTTCTCTCTGTCTCTCTCTCTCTCTGTCAAAAAACAAAACAATGAAAAGGAATCTTAAAAAAAAAAAAAATTTGCAAGCACATTTCTGAAGGAGTTTTTCTATACTTCGTATAGAGAATGAACCCCCGCCCACCACTGGAACCCTTAACCCTAGTGTGTCCCCAAGCACGCCTGTTTCCTTTCCATATAATTCAAGGGTAGAGTGGGGGGAGGGGGAGGACACATGGCAACTAGCATGACTGTCCGTGGGTGTTCTGTGCATGGACAACAGGGTAGGTCCTGTGAAGCACCTTGAATTCAGGCCATTTTCACTTTCATCCTTGAAATCTTTTTTCTTTTTTTTAAGATTTATTTATTGTTTTTGACAGGGGGTGGGGAGGGGACCCAGAACAGTCTCCATAGTTGCACATCATTGGTTTTTCCACATAGTTGCATTCCACAGGTGGGCGTGGGGCTGCACAGGGCAGGAACTGGGCCGGGGTCTCGCCCTGGTGAGAACTGAACTGGGGGCACTCCCCAGTTCAGCATATGGGTCCACATGGGCGGGGGCTGGGATTCGATCCTCGGTCCCCGGGGCTGCAAAGTGAGCGCCCAACGCACTGAGCCATCCCGGCTTCCCCCATCCTTGAAATCTTAAGGGCTTACTGTTTTTCTCCACACGTAACAGGAGGCAGTTTCCTGGCTTCATACTGTGGCAGGACTATCTATCAGTCACTGTGCATTTGCAGGCCTTGAAGATCCCAAAGTCAAGGCCTGGGAACTGAGCAGGGCATTGTCAACAGGTCCTGAACTTGAGCTAGATAAGGGTACACTTCCTCTGCTCCAATCAGAAAGTCGTTGACAGCCCATCTGTTGTGATTCCTAAGCCATTGCTCTTTCTTTCTAATATTGACAGGCTGATGAGCAAAGGTTGAAATGGGCAAAGCGAAGTAAAACATCCCTTTCAGAAGTAGGTATTAGGACTGTGTCCCAGGCTCTATTTTCTCCCTTTCCTAACGCTGGAAGATAGAGGTAGAACAGAATTTTGATAATTCTTCCAGGCAGCTTGCTTAATGGAGGCTCTGAGGCTGTCAGGACTGGGGCTTGTGGCAGCCGCCACAGCTGAACTGAACACAAAGGCATTGTGAAGTCAGCTGCACAGAGACCCTTTCCCAGAGCAGCCGTGATGGAAGAAACCGTATCACAAAGATAAAGACTCATGAGGATGGAGCCAGACCGAGGATGGGAACAGAATTGTATTTGTCTGCTTCTTTGTTTCCAGTGAAACAAAAGAAACAAAGGTCACTGGGCTCAAAACATATGACTGTCAACAGAGAGACTCTTGGATTTATTTCTGGATCTGTCACTTCCAAGCCCTGATCTCCCTTTCTAGGGAGACGCAGCTGTGAAGAGCTGCCCCACCGGGGCTCTGTCTTCACCCAGTGACATTGCCGCCTCTCCTCTGCTTCTCTTCTCTGCTCCCACCTTCCTTGCTTGATGCAGCCCTCATCCACTTCTTGGACCCTTCACTAGTCTGCAGGCTTCTCTCCTGGCCTGCTTCCCCCACCCCCCACTGCAAATGGGTTGCATTGCTTCCCAAGCACTCCTCCAAAACCACACTCAGGTCCTGGTCACTGCTCTGCTCACATATCCTTAGTGGCTTCCTTTGTACAGATGAAAGTCTAGAATCAAGCTCAGCAGATCTTCACCGACCTGCCCTTTAAGCTTTGTTTTGCATCACTCCTCATCTTACCATTTTCCAAACAACCGGAATGCTGGCTGGCCCTGGGCACCCTTGTGATTTTTCTGCCTGGAGTGTTTCCCCACCTCTTCTCTCTCCTCAGGACCGCCTAGACCCACCATCTCATCAGCCTCTCCTGACTGCTCTCCTCCACCGGGCCTGTGTGTCTCCTAAGCTCTCGTAGCCCCTGGGACCATAGTACCTTTCCTCACTCAGCAAAGCCTTACCTGGAACCATAGGTGGCATACATAGAGCCTGCCTTCAACACATTTATGTCCAGTAGCCAGTGAAAACCACAGACACACACACACACACACACACACGCCCACATGCAGTCCAGGCACCGCGTGGGACGTAGAGACCAGGGCCTGGTAATGTGTGGGCGGGCGGGCACCAAGTGCTGGAGAGGACCACAGAGGGCTTTCTGGAGGAGGGGAAGCGTTCTAACCTCGTGTGTATATAGGAAATGACAGCGGTGGGAAGGACGTCTTAACCAAAGAGCAGGCTTGGAAAAGGCACGGATGGGGACTTGCCCAGGGTGTGCAGGACACTCGGGGAGCTCATTTTGGCAGAGACTGCTTTTTTTGTGCAAAAGAGGAAGCACATGAGGCTAGGAAGCCACATGGGCCTGTTTGTGTTCATCCTAGAATTCATCTAAATCAGAACCAGCAATTAGCAGTGATGTCTTCTAACAATTGGGTTATGGTGAAAAATTGTCGTTTAATGATATTGTTTTTTTCCATTTGTATTCATCTTAGGTCTTCAAGTAACTGTTAAGAGTACTTAAGGGAGGGGAAGGCGGGATGGCTCAGTGGGTTAAGCGCTCACTTTGCAGGACCCCGGCCCGTGCGGACCCATATGCTGAACTAGGAGTTCCCCCAGTTCAGTTCTCTCTCTTTCTCTGTATCTCTCTCGTGCAGGCTCTCTCTCTCTCTCTCTCTCTCTCTCTCTCTGTCAAAAATAAATAAATAAATAAATGAATGAATGAATGAATGAATGAATGAATAAATAAATTTTTTTTTTTTTAAGATTGCTTAAGGGCAGGGACCATATTTTGTATTTTTGTTAAATTTATTGTAGAAAGGATCACTGTAACTTAAATTTATTCTCATATTGGATTATCTTAAAAGTAGAGCAAAAGGTTTTTACCTCCTTGATAACATTACAGGTTAACATTTGGGGATAAAATTATATAATGTTCAGAACTGACACCAAAATAATTCAGAGCGGGGTAGTTTGTGATAGAAGAAACGAGACTGGCCATGAGTTGGTGACTCGGAGCTGGCTGGTGGGCACAGTTCTCTGTACTTTTTGTGGATGTGGGCAGTTTTGCCCGGTAGCATGTTGGGGAAATGTCGGGCCCTTGGTGGCACTAAGGCTTCAGTGTGGCCCCCAGCCTCCTGCCCTCACTGTAGGGCCACATGGCAGCCACTGTGCCTCACATGCCGTCGCCTCAGCCCCGGCCACCAGGACAGCCAGGAAAACGGTCTGAGGCGGCCATTTGGTTGGAGCCTTGACAGTGACAGCACATGATGCAGACCTATCAGCCAGATGGCAAAGACAACCATTGTTTGTATCCACCATTGTGTTAAGGTACCGTATTTGTTACAGCATCAGTAGTTATAATTAAAATGTAAATATTAATACAAAGGAAGGAAGGATGCATGGGTGAACAGGTCACCTTGCAAGAGGGATTTAATCAGAAGTTTTATCTTAACACATCTTTCTTTCTTCATCAGAAGGTATTTTGTATATTCACCAGGATGGAGAAACCTTGAAAGATGTATCAACAGTGTAAATTACTCTTGCAATAAACACAACAGTCTCTTCCTTAATCTGCTTCTTTTGAAAGCAGAGCGGTATTTTTAAAGCCCCACAACTCAGATGTTATCCCTTTATTGCTGAGCATGCAATAAATGGTACTCTTTAGGGGAAGTTTATAGTTTTCACCTTATTTTCTTATTTATCCCAAATTTTGATTAAAAAAAAATAAAGCATATGTTCTCCATTCTTTGCTCTAAATAAACCCCAAGTGTGTATATATGTATATATATATATATATATATATATATAGTTTCCTATATCCAAATCCTAAAATATAATATGTTGATTATTTAAATTTAGAATCTCCCTTAGAAATATATTTTAATATGTTTTGTGAATATATTTAAAGTAAATTCCAATCTTATTTAATTTTCATGCTTGCACTGTATAACAAATTGAGTTATCCATGGTTAGTCCCTGAAAGTAAATCAAGAGATAAGCAGTGTATCTTTTTTATTGAAATATGTAAATTTGGAATAATTAGAGCCTGTACTATAAAATATAAGACTCCTTCCTCTTAAACCACTGTCATGTTTTGGAAATGACTGCAGATCTTCAAATGTTTCACCTATAGATGTTTTATTTGCCCCCTGGGGCATTGATTTGAAAGATAATAATAATAATAATGGTCTAGACCGACATGGAGGAAGTCCTGTATTTCCCAGTGTTCCTGTGGCAGTGACCTTTGTCACAGGGCCTCTGTGGCATTGCTTGGACAAGGCAAGGCGAGGAGATGATTGGACTGGCCCTCATTGGGCCCCCAGCCCCTCACGAGTCACCAAACATCGCAGCCAACCTCCAGCATCAGTGCTGTGCGCAGTCAGGGAGGCCTCAGCAGCTTCACAGTTCATAGGCGGCGTCCTAAATGTCACAGAGGCAACACTATTGGTGCAAGTTGATAAGTGTCAGAGCCAGCTCTAAAAACCAGACATCCGAAATTGCCCTCCGTCTCCCCTCCATTGCACCTCTCATGCCCAGTTGGGAGAGGTACATGTCAGCCTTACAGGTTTGGTTACTTATCATCGTGTTTACTTCATTTTCAAGTAGTTGGTATGACCATCACCATGGCGAGCGTCAACTACCAGCTACTTGCCTTCTGTGACCTCTGGTCTGGCTAAGCTGAGGCCTGAAAAGGGGTAGGAGTCAGAGTGTTCTGCCTGGCCCAGCCTTGGCTTTCAGCTGTGACGGGCTTGGGACATGGTGGCTCCCAGCTCCCTTAGTTGACATTTGCAGTTGTACCACCTCTGCCCATATCCACAGCATACGGACCACTGCCGTGGAGAAAACAAAAACACGCGTGACCCCCAGCTTCCTTGCCTTGCTTTTTCTGACTGTCACTGAGCAGCCCCATGCATGAACTGTGACAGTGAGAGGCTTGGGGCTCCAGGAGCCGCCCTCTGAATTCCGAGTGCAGAGACTCTTCTTTCTGTGGGGTCCTGGTCCTATTGGTTAAGCCTCTATACATATGTCCTCTTAACCTGCCTGCAGTACCGTTCCTTATTCATAAAGTTGTAGAATGTTCCCTTCATAACATTGCTTAAAAATAAAATTTG
>PVKE010000194.1:15775-101386 GCA_004027555.1 Craseonycteris thonglongyai
AGGATCGAATCCCGGCTCCGGCCCAGGCAGGACCCACGTGCTGAACTGGGGAGTTCCCACAGTTTGGTTCTCTAACTGTCTCTGTCTCTGTCTCTCTCTCTATCTGTCAAAAAGTAAAATAGAAATAACTATGCACTGAAGACAAAAAGATAATTTCTCTCTATAAATGTGAAAAGATAAAAATAAATAAATAAATAAAATAAAATAAAATTTGAGATCACATGGATTTATACCAGTGTAGTTAAATTCCAGCCTGCCTTCAGGCCAGTACAATACTCCACTTTAGATGCTATGGGCCAGTTCTAAATTTCTAACACACTAAGGAATGAAATGTATAAAACCCATGACCTTTTGTACAGGATTCATGAATGGCAAAGAATAGGGGTCTGTAAGTGGGAGATTTGGTCTTTGTTTCAGCTTACATATATATACTAATACCTTCACGTTCATTAGCTTTCTGTGACATGTGATCGGAAATCAGGGTCTTCCTTGATTTGTGATCACATCACCTGTCCCTTGTTTATTACTCTTTCTAGGTTGGTTTTGGAAAGCAGAGAATTTGAAGTAGTTTTCTTTTCTGCCATGAAACTGCCAATAAAAATACTCTCTGTAGTTGCACTGCTAGAATTAAGGAAGGACTCTGGATTGTCTTAAAGGTCCTGCCTCTTTCAGAAAAGGTGGGAACAGAATACAGCTAAGGAAATGGAAATGTGACTAAATGACAGAAAAAACTCAGCCTTTCCCCCTCCCTCCCCGGCTCATGTTGCTGGGGGGAGGGGGGAGGGGGGCTGGGCATCCATCTCCCAGCCTGGGAGTCCCTTAGCAAGGACAGCACTGTTGTCACCAGCACTGGCTGGCTCCAGGGGTCATTGTTACATAGTTCCCAGCCTCTGGTTGTTGCTCATTCATCTTGTGTGAGCCCTTCTAGGATATTTCTTGGAACCCTAACAAGAAACCTTTTTCAACCAGCCTGTCCAGCCTTCAGCTCATCATAATCTTTGCCTTCCCATTCTCACTGTGGGGAGACTGTCCAAGAAAAGGAATTAAAATTGTTTTCCCAAAGCACTTGAACAGTTTGCCTACTTGGCTGCTTTGCACTTTGCGGAAGCTGCGCAGCTTGGCACTGAGCTGTTAAAAAGATGGGCCATGAGCAGAACCCTATAGTCCTATTAGAATTTAAAACCAAAGAGAATGTTATTACTGTGGATTAGAAAGAGCTCTTAACACTTTGTGTTCCGCATCTGTCTCTCATTAGCATTGCCTTCTTTGAAGACAGACAGCGGTCATGTAAGAGTAATTACTTATTTATCAAATTACTGCATTCTAATAGATCTAGGAACCTCCTAGCAGAATTTGGACCTACTGGATTGTCTTGAAGCACCATTTTGCACCACCCTTTCCTGCCCATATTTTTCCTTGTTAATCACCTTCACTTTGTTCTCAGGTTCCATGTGGATGGTTCCCACCTCTGTATGGTCTTAGGATCAACTTAGCCAGTAGCCCCAACTACTGATTTCGTGTTAGGTCTCTGTCACATTTCAGCCTTGAGGCCAGAAATAAATCGTTGTGATTGCAGACCTCAGTTTCCCTGTGTGCCAAATGAGGGAACTGTCTTAGACGGTGTCTAAGTCTTTCCGACTCCAGTGTGCTGGGACGCCTGTGCGATTCTGTAGTCTCAGTCCTTCCCAGTTCCTGAGAGCCTTTACTCCCACCTCTGCTCCTTCTCCAGAATCAAAATTCTTTTCATTTCTGCTCATTCTCTCCCTGCTGCCTTCCTGAATCATACAATATTTGGGGCCCAAGAATTTGCATTTCTTATAGGCATCTATCTACCCAGGTGATAACTGCTGCTCCTGTCTATGGGTCTCATTTCTCTAACGTGACTTTTAGATGGGTGGTTTGTTGGGGGAAATGTCACACACCTACCACCACCACCACCATCACCACCACCATCATTTCTACCACCCAGTCATTTTAATGAACTTTACGACCTCTGTTACCTCCTTCACTGCCCCTTCCCTAATGCCTAGAGTCCAGAAAAAATAAAGTACAATTCAAACTCTGACCCCAGCCCCCTACCCCCATGTTCCTTTGCCTGCTTTATGCCCCCCGCCCCAGCACCACTCTTCACTACTGCTTTGCTGCCCTTCATGCCCTTTCTCTCTACCTCCTTGCAGCCCACGGTCTGCAGCCTCCATGAAGACTGTCCCAGACACGACAGATTTATGGGCCTCTTTCTGGAAACGCCAGTAGTTCACTCTGTGTCGCTCACTCTTCGTGGTTTTGCACAATGGGGTCGCTATGCCAGTGTTTAGTTGGTGCATTTTATATTGTGTCTCCTCGCTAGACTTTCAGCTTCTTAACTAAGAGTAGGAACTGTAAGTTATACTCGCCACGGCCCACAGTGTTGTCCACATAGGAGACAGATTAGTTGCTTAAGATGGAGCGACAAAAGAGGAGGAGGAAGCCTGGTGAACGGACTCTATTGGTGCCCTTCCTATGACATAGCGCATAAAGGAAATGTGGCCTTTGGTTCTTTCCTGGACTCATGGGTATTTTGAAATCTGAAAATGTCAAAATTAAAGCTCTTGGAAGTTTGAGTCTCAGTCACTTTTTATATCTGTAAAACAAGTGAATCCTATATGTCCTAGCTGAAATATTTTATACAGATCTCTTGCTTGGTGCTCCTGTGATTATAACATTGCAGGTATGATTTCTAAATGACATGCATCTGTGATGGTCCAGACTAAGAGGGAGAGACGGTATCTATTTGAGCTTTATAGTGCAGTATGTAGTAGTGTAGGTTTCCCGTCACTGTTTTTCTTTTTGGTCCTAGTTTTTAAATCACATAATTCTACTAGAGCCAGCGTTTTTCTCATTTCTCCTGCAGTGACCTGCCCAACCAGCACTCTGCTCTGTTTTTGCTTCTTCCTGTTCATGTTTTCTCTGAGAAATATTAGACAGGCTGCTTTGATGAGTTCTTTTTGATGCATGCATTGCTTATCTCCTGTCTTGATGTTTTAAAATAATTGAATGTTTCACAATATTTATTTTACAAATCGAAAGAAGACACTAAGATAATATCTTACGATGTGATACACCACCAAATCAAGTGTTTGAATTTTTAATAATATATATTCTGATTTCAAGGAGATAAAAACTAATTTATCAATAGCATTTGTAAAAAAATTTTGGTAAGTGTCAACTACTTACCCACAGGAGTTTTGAACTGAGGTAATATATATATTCACTAAATTAGAACAGTGTCCTAGAAAAGCAAACTTGTTCACTAGTCATTTAATATGAATGCCATTTAACTTGGTGTACTCTCTGACTATGAAGGATTTTTTTGTGGTTTTATTTGTACATTTGTACCTTTTTAAAAGGGTAAGAGTAAATATGTGGGGTGGGAGTGTCCGCTCCATTCTAGTGCTGACATTCCATGAGTTCTTAGAATCAAGGCTCAGGAAAGTAATACGGGCTTTTCTAACTGACTTAGACCTGTTTTGTTGAAGCAGAGGAATCCCATCTACTAGAATGTTCTACTTCACGTTTATATGATTTTGGAACTTCTAACATCCTTGAGTACAATTCAAGGTAAATTTGTTTCATACGCTTCAGCACATAGGATTGTTAGAAATCACTTAGAGCATTCTGCTTCTATTCCCTTTCCTCTAGATGTCCTGATTCCTTTTGTAGTCCTAATGATTATAAAGAAGTAAACAGATCACATTCTGTGTTTTTAATTCATTGCCCATACATGTTGGAATAACCGTGGGACCAGGACTATTGCTTGTGACAGGAGGGCACACGTCTGGCTTGCCCACTCATGGATCATGGAAAATACAGCCATCGGAAGTACTAAGACAGGTTATAAAATGCTTGCAATCGGTATCATGGGATTTAAGTAGGAGTTTGTCTAAGTAAATAGAAAAAAATGTCATTGACTTAGCAATCACAACGCTTTTCTTTCCATAAGCAGAGGGAAAATCTTCCTATATCATAGATGTATGGCAATGTTGATTATCATTAGCTTCCTGCTAAGGAGTAATTGAGGCATGACTTTAATTATGGGTGATGCCCCATGAAGGCTTGAAAAACCATCATGTGTGCTTATAACTTAAATCTTTAAAATGTTCAAAGAAGATAGTTCTTAATAAATTAAAGACAACTTTTTATCTCCATATTTGTCCTAGTTGAAGTTGTCTTTCGCTCTGATACTGTGGCAAAGGCTGAGTTCTCGCCTGATAGACTCCCCTGCAGTCCCTTCACTGGGCGCACACCGCTCAGGGCCAGTGAAGCTTCTGCCCTGCCCTCATCCCAGCATCCTCTGCGCTTCGTCATCCACGTAGCTCCTGATTTCAGACACAGCGAAGATTCTTGTTTTGCCAGAATCTGTGTAAACACAATTCAAAATCTTTCTCCAAATTCATAGTTCCCATTCTCCTACTTCACATATTACTTAGTGTAAGAAATGTTATCACAGATACAGTAGTTACAGCTGAGCTGTAACATTTTGAGGCCGTATACTCCCTTTTTAAACCATATTGCGATCTTGACGAGAGTTAAAAAAAAAAGTAAAAGGGCTCATTAAAAATGGAATTTGTCTCAGTTTACATATTATATGCCTCAGTCCAATTCATGACTAGAACTTGTACCATTAATGAGTTCACTTCATTTTCCATGATTAGATATAAAAGTATAAAATATAGCAGTGACCATCTCTCTCAACATTGTCCATTCTCCATGAGTTGGATTTCCTAGGTAAAACAGTAAGGTAGTGCTAAGCAAGGAGAGCAGGCAATTTGAGAGGTAAATTATTAGATTGGAAGTGTTGGCCCCCAAATCCCAATATGTCGTTTCATTTGCTTCTCAAAGTGACATGGCCTTTGTTTGGCTCATTTTGTCCCAAATAAATCTGTGCAGTTACTCCCCTAATTTCCCTGGTATGCAGGACTCAGTTTTCCAAACTCTTTGTTTTCTCCGTAACTCTGGGTTTTTCCACAAACAACAATTTTTACCCCTTTGTTCATTTATTCCTTCACTGATTCATAGCAACTATCTCTTAAGCCCCCGGCAATACTCTTAAATATTGGGGGACATGTCAGTAGAAAAAGAAAAACCCCTGCCCTCATGAAGTTTATAAATTCTGCTTAGAATTTTATCTCCGGTGATAAATTTGCTGTCTGGGCTCTCACTCACTTGGGAATCTGGGTGCTGTCCAGAATGATGAGCCCCACTGCAGAAACAAGCAATCCCAATAATTTTTGGCTACCCTTCTGGGCCCACTTTCAGCAAAAGTTGTTCTGACAGTAAATTCTCTACTTCTGCCCTTTATCTTCCACCTTGAAATCAAATGTTCTCCTCCCAGCCTCCCAGTTGGAATTGATTTGCCTCCAGAACAGCCGTTTTGACTCAATAATGCAGTTCAGTTGTGAGGAGTTTACACATTTGGCAGCTTCAACAGCCACCTCGAAGCTAGTGACTTTTAAATTATACATATCTACCCACAACCCATTCTCTCAACTCTAGACTCACCAAATGAACAGACTTGCGATCCTGGCCTTCACCACCTACCTCCCTGTCTCCACCCTCTGCCTTTCCAATGTCAGCCCCTGCCGCCCCTGCCCCCACCTGCCAGCCCCAGAAGTGTGCCCTCGGCCTCGCAGTTTGCTCACAAGGGTCTCTCCACATGCATGGCCAGTTCTCCCTGTCCCCAGCCCTGTTCTACATGTCAGAACCTATTTATTTGTCGAGGCCTTTCTCAGACTTTCCTTGCAGCTCAGTTCACACATGGATGTTTCAGGATTTGTCAGTTCATTCTTTCTCCTAGACTTTGCTGTCCACACCCAGGTAGAATCTTCTGGCCTCAGTATTGGCCCTTCCACCTTGTGCCATGCTCCCCCTTGTCCTTACTCCTCCTGCTAAATTATACGCCCGTCAAGGGACCAGCAGTTCTTCCTCTTTCTCTCCTCTACAGCTCAAGCGCAATACCCCATATGTGGTTGGTGCTTAGTAGTGTTTAGCTTAAGGAGCCCCCACTGAAAGACCCCGTGTTACATAGCAATAGTTTATGAGGGGAGGAAAGTCAGGGAAACAGGATACTCATCCCTAAATCAGCCTTGGATAAAAATTGTGAGTAAATGCTTACCTTGTTATCCCATGACAGGATCTTGAAACCAGTTTATTTTTCATCTGCACAGAACCCCCCCACACAAACCCTGCGTGTGCTGCTAGCAGTAACTCCGTCCTCCGTCCTAACCCGCGCCGGGCACTCGTCTATTCAGAGGCCTGCTGGGGTCTTCTGAGGAGTTTTTTTAATGTGCTATGTAGGTACTTGATTTTAAATTGCACTAAACTTTTGGAGCCATGCCAGGTGCTTGCTAGAATTTCTGATGCTATCTATATCTGGTCTTTAGGTGGAAGGGGGAAAACTCCATTGAACTTTTGTGGTAATAAAATTATTGCAGTTGAGCCCTACATCTGTTCACTGAACATCCTGTGAGTTTTCACCGGATCACATGACTGACAGCAGAGACAGTCTTTAAAGCTTTTGGTCTGCTTGTTAGACCCGAGTCTCCACCACCCAATCAGACCTTTGCTTTGTCTCTGGGCTGGGCGTCCGGATGTCCCACTGTGGTAGGTTGATTCACTGGAGCTGATAAAAACATTCCGGCCAAACTTGAGAGTCTAGCATTACCTCTGGCTCCAAAAATCAAAACAACAGGATTGTTGTAAGTGGCTTTGGATTGAGACCAAGCTCCAAGCCTGAGAGATGGGTTTTCTGTCCCGTGTTGAGCAGTCACAGGACAGCTGTCTTGGAAAGAGAGGGGCGAACGCCTGGCCTGGGGTGAGCAGCGCATTTCACGTGAATTCTTGCTGTAACGAATAAATCAAAGTAGCCCCCACTCCCTCCTCCTTCCCCGAGCTTCCGTGTCCTTCAGCGCGTCCACCCGGTAGTCACTGGCCGGAGCCCTAAGTGGGCTCAGAATTGGAGAGAAGATGGGTAGAGAGGAGCTGAGCAGGAGTAAGAGCTGCGTAGGTCCTGGAGTGTCCGAGCGCCGGCGCGGGCGGCTGAGGGGACTTGGTTGGCCGACTCAAAAGCGAGGACACGCAAGTAGGAAGCTGGACTTCCCTCAGCCATCCCAGGATGGCATAATTGTTCCCCGCAGGCTAGAAAAGGAACTCTTCAAGAGGAAATCGTGATTTTTTTCTGGGTGGTTGCTCTGACATTCAGACTATGACAGTTCTTGGACTGAATCCTGACAAAATGTGTCCCCAGTGTCATTAGTGCTAAATAAAACCTTTTGTCTTTCTCTTCCTTACTTCTCAGACTTCTATGGCGTAGTAGAGGAGCACATATTTCTAAGAATGTCTATTTAAATCTCAAGTCTTGTGGGCGCGCTCTCTAGATTTGGGGTGGGGGGATGGTTCGCAACAAATGCACTTGGGCCCAGCGCGTTACACTGAGGCTGCGTTCAGTCAGGTTGCCTGAATAGTGTTT
Organism: Craseonycteris thonglongyai; assembly: GCA_004027555.1. Lineage (NCBI taxonomy): Eukaryota > Metazoa > Chordata > Mammalia > Chiroptera > Craseonycteridae > Craseonycteris > Craseonycteris thonglongyai. Next base: position 23,280 of record PVKE010000194.1, read on the forward strand.
TCACAACTCTTTTTATGATTTATGCCTATTATTCACCCTTCTAGAATGTTCCCAGTACACTCTTCAAAACAGCTCGCTGCAGGAAAAAGGAAGCTCTTTACCTCGTGCTTTCGAATGTTAACTTTGTAGAGCCAGGTCCTAGCGATCACGCCCTTGTTTCTCCTGCTGTTTGTGCTTTCTCCCCCTTTCTGAACCTTTTAAATGCTGGTGAAAAGTTTCAGGCAAATAACCCAAGACATCCTGTCTGTCGGCTCAGTGTCCCCTTGAGGAGAAAGCGGTTCTGGAGCTTCAGGAGCGTTGTGTGCCGGCCGCACCGCACAAGCTCTATCAGTGGACATGCGTTCCTGCCGCTCTGCCTGCACTTGCTTGCACTTTGGTTCCCCGTGTCCAGTGGTGCACACTCTGCACAGAGACTCGGGCGCCCAGTCTATGGAAGGGGTCGGGCACAGGCAGAGGCCACGCCTGGCACCTCAACCCACGTAGCTACAAGCTCTCAGACCCACGAGCTGGTCAACCGCAGCCTCATGTTTGTCTTGTTTCTAAGCAATTGTGAGTCTTGGTCTTTAAAACCATCTATTGTCAACCCACTGGGGCAGCTCGGGAACCTTCAGCTACTTACGAGTCCCCTGTCCCCTGAGACTGCCACCAGGTAAAGCCTGGCAAGGAGAAACCAGTAAATGCTTACCTTCAAGGTGGCAGCTAAACCCAGGCCCAGCCTGTTCAACCCTTTCTGCCCGGGAGGCCGGGCAGACAGCACAGATGCGTAGACCTTACTGGGGTCAGCGCTTTGAGCCACACCCAGTCACAGCTGCAGGGCACTCAGAGGGCCTCCATTTTACACCACGTGAGGAAACTGAGTCCTGGGGATATGCTGTCACTTGCCCCCAACTGCCCAGCTTGCCAGTAGCTGAGCCAGACAGCACCAAGGCCTCCTGCCCCCCAGCCTGGGGCCGCCTGGACTCCAGAGCTGGAACGGGGACCTAGACATCGGGTCGTCACCGCTGAGGAGACTCAAGCTCTGACCTCGTGGTCAGGGGACACCGAGGAGATGTTTGAAGCTTGTTACTTCTGGAAAGCCATAGAAACCTAGTGTCCCGTTGGATACAGACATTTTAAAGATACACACGGCCAGGTACCTAATGAGTCGGGGGAGGCCACCGTGAGAGGCGAGTTTCGTACAGCCTCTGGCTCCACCGCTCACCAGCTCTGTCCTCCTTGGCGTATAATTTAGCCTCTGAGCCTTGGGCTTCCTGTCCATGCAGTAGCGTTAAGAAGGCCGAGGTCACAGGGTTACTGTGCAGACCATTTAACTCACCATTCAGCAAGTGGTGGCCCTGAGACAGCAAGGAGCCGTTCTTCAGCACCCACCTCCTGACGCAGCTCTCTGCTCTTCAGAACTGTTTCTGCAGATAAGTCTGTCACTGTGACTGCTTGTCAGCATTTGTCCCTGGGTTTGGGGGGGAGGGTGGGGAGGGTAGGTCCTTTACATTTCTGTTATTACACGTCAGGAAATGGTTGCCAGGTGGCACGTGTCCATTTCAGCAGCAGAAGAAAAATGGGCTCAGGACCAGGCCGGTCACGGTATTTCTAGTCTTTAGATTTGTTTACTGAAAGTTATAAAGTCAGAGCATTACTTGCGTTTGTGTATCATTTTAATGTCATTAACAACAGCCGGCATTATGGGGTGCTCACTCTATAGGGAGCTATGGGGCACGTGTAGACGGCTTGTCTCATTTGATGGTCACCACCCTGTGAGGTAGACAGGACAGTTCAGTTCAAAATCTCAGTAGAGTAAAACTTTATCTTTTAAGAGCCAGAGTGAGTGAGGATATGAGACTTGTCTCAAGTCACCCAGGTGATAAGGACAGGACTTTTAGCTCTTACATGGTGTGGATTGTGTGCCTTGTTCACAGCTATCTTCTTGGTTCTGGGCTTAGGACACAGTAGGCCCTCAGTAGATATTTGCTGAATGAATGAGAAAAGAGGGGGCTAAAGCTCACATGTATCCACCTACCTTTCAAGTGCTCTTTCTAGTTACTATCTGCAGAGGGTTTCAACATGCCAGCCACGTAATAGGTAGTCAAGCAGTCATGTTAGCTGTAATCTCAGAACTGACTATTAAGTTTCTGGAAAATTTCTGTGGAAACAATCATTGATCAACTTGAAGACAAACTTCATAATAAAACACGTCTGCTGTTGACCGACGAAGTTGCTACTCCTGGATACTGTTTTTAGGTACTGCTATGTTCTTACCACCCAGGGTCTCACCTGAAGTTGAGACTTTCTTTACTACACTCACTCACTCCACAGCGAGATGGATTATTGCTTTGACATAAACTTGAGCCGAAACGCAGAGGCGGCATCTCAGCTCTGGTTCACCAGGTGGCGGGAGGGTAGCTGTGGAGGTGCCAGTGCCTTTCCTAGCTCGTTCCTCTTTCCGACTAAATAGTCATCAGCATTTCCCCAAAACTGCAAGGGCAGGTACCCCTACGGAGCCCACGGAGCAGCTCTCGTCTAAGTGTCTTTAATTCGGTTGGAAGGAATTCTTATAAAAGCGGTTTGTCAGCTCATTTTATTTCCCAGTCACCCTCAGGTCCTTTCTGAAGGCTTTCAGGGGAGAACTCCCGAGATGGCACAAGGCTCCACGTCTTTTAGTCATTTTTATCTCTAACGAGAGTGCATCTTATTGGCTACATTAGCACATAGTAATGTAGGGTGTCATTATTCCAGCTGAAAGAGGTGATGTGAGGGCTCTGAGCCCGCAGACCACCACCCCTGCCCTCCCCTCCACCCCCCACTGCTCCCCAAGTCACTGTGAGGGACTTTCTGAAGCCTGTAGACGTTCTGAGAGCTAGGACCTCCATCCTCATTCGGGAGCTCATTTCTTCAAACACAGTCCTCTGTCGGTGCTTGGTTAGCGACTCTGTGGGGGGTTGGTGTGCTGGGTTCTGTGCTAGACAGTGGACGGTCACAGAACTAAGCCGCAAGGCTCCTGTGGAGCCGAGGAGCGTCGGATTCAAGGACGAAGCATTAGGGTGGCGGTGACTGTGGTGCAACTTTTCAAACTGACTGACCATCCAGTCAGACCTGGGCTTTAATCCGGATTCTATCCCAAGGGCTACGTGGCCTAGAATGAGCCGCTTAGCCTCTCCCGGCCCCACCTCCCCTCCCGTTAGTGGGGTGGGCCCGCTGAGCCTGGGCAGGACCTTGTGGTGACAACCATGATGCAGCGAGCAGAGCTTCCAGACTGCGTGCTCAGATGCACTGGGTGGGTGGTAGCTGCTAGCTGCACCCTGTTGCTACAAATGCAGACATTTCACGGAAAAGAATATCCCTATTATTGCTTCCCATAGGACACCTGATTCCATGACAGAGTCTTATTGCCACCTCCGAGAATCCTGTCCCCTCACACCTGAGAACCCCATGTCAGGCCAGAGACAACACAGAGAGTGCGGAGGCTCATCGAGGATCGCAAGGGCCCCACGCCCCCAAGAGACGCAGTAGCTGTGCTGGCCCTGGGTGGGATTTCAGGGGGCTTCCTGTGTAGCTGATGAGTGAAGGGAAAACAGGGATCTAAGTGAATCCCAGTCTCGTCGGTAGGTGCTGGAAATGGCGCATACACCTGAGCTGATCCAACTTTGTCAGCCAGACTGACCCGAAATGCCCAGCGGGAGAAGTTGTCCTTCACATCGCAGTCATTAACATTTCTGTCTGTGCACACGAGGCTTGGCCTCCACCGGCCGTGACAAAGGGCTAATGCGAACCGCTGATAGTCGGGAAGGGGGCCGGCTGTCCTTCACCCAGAGTTGCTTTGCAAAGGCCTCTGAAGTCCGGTACATAGAGCATAAGGGAGGGTATGGAGGTAGATCATGCTGGGGTTTGGCCACGTATAAAACCCATTTGTGTATATTCTGCGTTTACCTAACACCCTGGGTGGGAGCCATGGGATAGTTGGTTTTCCTTAAGGCCGTACAGATAGGGACGGTGCTGTCTGTGGTTTGCTGAACTAATATCCATGACTACAGTGCCCTCCTTTTCAGGAATTCTACACTTTTTCAAGTTCTAACCCACCTTGCTCCAAAGCAACTCCTGTGTCACCCGGCCCCCCTCATCCCTATGGGACTCTGAGGACCCAGCACTTGGATGTTGAGTCATAATCACTGTAAAACTTATTTTTAAAGTTGGGGTGGAGGGGAGCTCCCATATCCTACCACCCTTTCCTTTTAATATCTTTTAAATCCCCCCCACCTAGTGCAGTGTCCTCCTAGTTCAAGCCTGCCGCCCCTCCCCTGCACCGGCCCTGCCCCTGCTGGCTGCCCTTCGGCACTGGGGTCAGGGCTGTCCCTGCACAGAGCACTCCGCCCTTCCCAGGCGTCTGGGACCTTAGCGTGGGGGCCAGGACTCTCCTCGGGGCGCCTGCGTCCCCCCATCCTCCCGAGTCTGGTTCCTGCTCACCAGTGCAACCCCCCTCCCATGCCCCCCAACACTGCACCTCCTGCCTCACACGCTGCCTTCCCGCCCATCTGTTCCCTCAAGAGGAACACCCTTCCCTCTCCACCACCCTCAGGCCGCTGGGGCCCCAGCCCTGCCCTCTCTCCTCCACGAGAACGCGTCTTCCGTGGGCACAGGCCCTGTGTGTGGCAGCTGCACCCTGGATCCCTGGGTCCTGGCACACACGGTGCCTGCCTGGCACAGAGCAGCAGACACTCAACCAATATCATGAATGAGTGACTCATGACAAAGATTGAATAAGATAATATCCGTAAAGCATTTACTACTGTGCCTGGGGCATTGTGGGTCCTCAATATATGGCTGATTGTTTCATTGGTACATTCATTCACTAAATTGTGTATTAAGTGCTTGGCCAGTCTCTGTGGGGCTACAGCAGCAAGCAGAACGGGTATCACACTGACCTCGCGGACCGTGTTTGCCCTCTTGTGCTGCACACCTCCTCTTAGGACCCCTTTGCCCTCTTCTCCCTGCCCCACCTGGGACAAGTCACCAAACTGCAGCCATCCTGCCAGCGCCACCTTGCAAGGCAGACACCGGGCGCTCTGAGCAGCCCCGCAGGCTGCTGACAGGACAGTCGCCTCTGTTGAAACTGATAGAGGGGCCGTAATGCCCTAAAAGCAAAAGCCCGGAGCCTGGAGACCACGTCCCTCAAAGGCCGCCCAGGACCTCGAGCTACAGGAGTTCTCGCTTGTCAGCCAGACCTGCATGTGCAGGCCGGGCCACCCGGCAGCGTTTGCAGGGCCAGATGCAGCTTGTCCCGAGCCCCAGTGAGGACTCTCCTCAGCCTCCGCTCTGCAAAGCCAGAGCCATCACCGCGGCCCCTGGAGAGGAGGGGCGAGGCTGAGCTGTGCAGAGCAGCTGGCGCCCCCGGGCACCGGCATTCCGCAGGACACACGCTGGCTCTGCAGGTCAAGGCCTAGGAGCTGTGAGGGCAGGCCGTCCTCCCCAGCGTGACAGCCCTCCTGGGGCGCACACGGGCTTTGCTGGAACCCTGTGTGCCCCCCACAGGGCCAGGTCCCAGCCCCATGTCCTCCGCCCACCCTCCCTCTGTCCAGGTCCCTGCTCCCCCAGCAAATGGGCATTCACTGACGGGCCCCCAGGGGGCTGTGTGCCCTTCTGGCAGGAAATGGACCTGTTCTCGGGGGCCATGGGGAAGCCCAGTCTTGTAACATGGGGGAGCTCGCGGACCTGTGACCAGCTGGGGAAGGCGGGCCCCCCACACCCCAGACCACCACTTACACATAAACAGCTGCTGCTACTGCTGCTTCTGCGCCGAACTGTGAGATGACAAAATTATCTTGTTTTCATTGCAGAAATTTCCAGAATTGAAATTCAAATACGTGGAAGAGGAGCAGCCAGAGGAGTTCTTTATCCCCTACGTGTGGTCTCTGGTCTACAACTCGGCCGTGGGCCTGTACTGGAACCCACAGGACATCCAGCTATTCACGATGGACTCCGACTGAGGGCAGACGCCCTCCCCCACCCCGACCCCCGGCAGCCGGCAGCCCTGCTCGTTACGTTTCTTCTGGGGACAGAAGTAGACAGGTTGCTTGGTGTATCTTCTGCTAAAGAGAATTGCACAGGCGTATTTCCCTTGCACACTTGAGTTTGGAGAATTGGTGCCCGACGGCCGTAGCTCACGCAGCTTAGATTCTAGTGCCACACGTTGGGGGTACACAACAATAATAAACATACAAACCTGCTGTTCCACATGCAATTTTATTTATTTCTAAACCAAAACCTAGAGCCTTTTCAGGAACGTGATGCCTTAGGCATAACAACCCTTCATCGGTAATGTGCTTTTTCATTTTGCATGTTCAAGATTTTTGCTAATTGTGTGTGTGTTTCTTTCAACATTAAGAAACATCAGTCTGGAGAGATGACAGGACAGGGATGACTAAGGAAATGGAGTTGTGCGTGTGCTGTGGCTGCCTTTCAGGGGCCCCGGGTCTAATAGCCGCCGACTCTGCATCTTTCCCTCAAAGGAAGAAATGGCTGCTTCTCGTGAAGCCCAGATTCGTGTTTCTGTGGATTTGGCCTCTGCGCTGTAGCTGAATTAAATGGGAGTCTAGTACAAATTAAGTTAATCTACTCTGAATTAATTATTGGGAAAAGAAAAGCTTCATTTCAAAAGCAATCTTTTTTCTTCAACCAGAATAATAGGTGAAAAAGGAGACCAATTTGATTAATAAAATGCTTCACATGAGACGGAAAACATGTTTTCCTCTTCATCTCTGACTTTGTTTAAACTCTTGCGGGCCTTTCCTAGGGCCTGTGCGGTCCGCCCCGGTCCTGGTCCCTGAGCTGGAACAAGGAGCTTCCCTGGGGGGCCAGCCAGGAGCGCGCTCGGCATGGTAGAGGCAGCACTGGGGGCGAGAGGGGCAGGCCTGTCGAGCACACGCCACGTCCACAGTCGCCCCTTCACAATCTCGGTGAGGAGCCTGGTTTCCTCAGCAAAACCACAAAGTGTTTGCTCTTCTGCATAGAAGCACACAATTCCACGTGAGACTAAGAACCCGGCTTCAACCTGCCGTCATATAATCTGTATCAGGAACCAGCTTCCCTCCTGTTCCTGCGTCCCCGGCTGGCAGCCTGAATCAGGTTGCTCCTTTTCTGTCTGCTGACGGTCTGGGAGGAGCAGCTTCAGTCCCACGAGCCCTGGAGAAGGGTGACACACGGCCATCCCTGTCAATGTCCGTCCGTGTGCTTCCCACGCGTGTGCAGGGCAGGCTGCCCCATCCTTCCGCAGGTGTGTCATTGTCCTGAGCCTGGCCCAGGAGGAGCCGTTGCCAGTAGGGGTGCCGGGAGGCCAGTGCAGCCTGTCTGCTGCCTCCTGCAGCCTCTTCCCTGTCCCCACGAGTGGCCGGGACTCACCAGGACGGGGCCTCCGACCGGTGCATGCAGCATGTGAACGGCTTCTGCTGAGTCTCACTTGGGGGGCTAAGACTGTCTGGAGGCAGAAGGAACAGCCCTCCAAGTCAGATGGGGACCTGATTTGATTATCATCTCAGGTAGCAAGGATTTTTATTTCCTAGGTGGGGAAATGCTGCACGGCTTTCATTTGTTTCTAGAGCATTTGGTTTGCTTCCTTTTCATTAAAACACACAACTTTCAAAGGGTTACGTGGAGTTACCGAGCCTCTGCTAGGACCGCAAAGCTGTCCATGGAGGCTGAGGGCTGGGCGGTGCTGTGGGACAGTCACGGAGCTGCAGGACCAGCCGTCCTGTGACGGGAAGAAACAGGCGCCCCCGAAACTCAGTCATAGAGGGCAGACAACCATGGAAGCCTTGAATGTGGAAAAGCCAGTCTTCCCCGGGCCAGCTGGCCCCCCAAGGCTCCCGAAGCCCCATCCTCTAGCAGCTGCCTCTCCCTCCCCACCCCCTACTTATAACCACAGAGCAGAAGCCTCAGAGGCAGTGTGTGTGGGACATGCTCCCAGACACCCCTGTGTCACCGCGCCAGTTCTACAGATTGGCCAGGAGTTGCTTATTTTTGTGAAAGATTTATTACGTGACAATAAATGTAAGTGATATACTTGAATTATGCTTGCATTAATTTTGCTTAGAAACTTTTGTTTTCCACAAAGTACAAATGTGTAGAATGAGGCGGTACAGGACCATCATTTGTGGGGAAGGAAATTAACATCTGATTTTACCCAAGATAACAAGGCTGTTCTTGCAGTGTGTCAACTTAGCAACAAAGGTTCTGCCACAATATTTATTTTTAAAAGAATGTGTTCCTTTTGATAGCACCTTCCCTGTCAAGAGTTCGAGGCACTGTACAAAAAAAACAGCTTCAGAATTCCCAGTCACCCATCGAAGCTGGTGTCAGAGGGTCTGCGAGCCGCCTTTTGCAATGCCGGCGTCACCAGACGGCCATCATTCAGCAGTGCAGCTCAAGGACAAAGACAGACGAGAGGAGAGGAGGTCCCTGAAGGTGACAGAAAGCACACTGCACACACAGTCCTGTCCATCCGAGGGAACTCACAGGAGCTGGGCAAGTGGAAGGTGGAGGGGATAGAACACCGGGCCAGCAAATCAAAACACGCAGCAACTTCCTCAAGCTCATTGGGGTACGCCCAAGAGCACCGTTCAGTGAAGGGATGCTTTTAGGCCCTAAATATTTTTTTTTTTTTTTTTTTTAAGATTTATTTTATTGATTTGGACAGAGAGACAGAGACAGAGAGAGACAGAAGGGGGAGGGCCCAGAGCAGTCTCCATAATTGACAGCATTAGTTTTCCATATAGTTTCACTCCACAGGTGGGCACAGGGCTGCGCAGGGCAGGAACTGGGCCAAGGGCTCTCACATAGGTCCCAGCAAGAACTGAACTGGGGGCACACCCCAGTTCAGCATATGGGTCCGCATGGGCCGGGGCCGGGATTCGATCCTCGGTCCCCGGGGCTTCAAAGCGAGCGCTTAACCCGCTGAGCCATCCTGGCTTCCCCATAAATTTCTTAATGTGTCATTCTTTAGGCAACACCGCGTCCTTTAGGTTCTGGGGAGCCGATGTTTTGCCTTTGGCATCACAGCTCCCTGCATCACGGAGTCACTGTATGTTCCTTTCTAGAGCCATAAATTAAGAGCTGTGGTACTTGCTGATCCTTTATAGGCTTGAGTTTGCAAGGTCAACCCTTTGGGTCCTCATTTCCTCCTAGGCAGTATGCCTGCAGCTTCGGTAGCTGCCACTTGATATTAGTGACTGATCCTGGGGCTTTCTGACGCCACATTCAGGGCTATTCCAGTGTCTTGTGTCGCCTCCAGGAGTCAAGGAGGTCAGGGTTTCTATTCTGACAAGAGCCAAGCGTCCCCTGAATGTGAAAAGCTGAAGAATGGATTCTAGCACACAGTCCACAGCAAATAAGTCATTTTCTAGGAACTCAGAGCATAAAATACAATCTCAGGGCATATCCATTTGGGGTCCCCCATCCAAAACAAGGGAGATTCATCAGGAACCCCCACTGCCTTGGAGTCAGGTCACAGATGGTAACCTCTGCTCTCCTGACCTCACAAGGCTGTCAAAGCACCAGAGAAAAAGCAGTCCCACACGACTGACCAGGTAAGACTTCCCCATCCTCAGGATGACTTCAAACAAACTGTAAATATTGTGGCCGGATTCCTAAGTTGTCCTTAGATGCAGAGTTGCTTTGGATCACCTCATCCTGCATTACTCTCAGTAGACTACCCTTCAAAGACTCTGGCCCAGCTTTGAAATCCTCCAGCCCTGACTGGATGGAGGTAAAACCAGATTACAAGTGCCAGCACATGTACACTCTCCAGAGACAGCAAACTGGTACGGACTAACTATCTCGGACTAACTATCTCCCCCAGCGTTCATCTATTGAGCCCTAATGCTCAGTGTGATGGTATTAGGAGGTGGGGCCTTTGAGAGGTGATTAGGTGTAGATGAGGTCATGATGGTGGAATTAGTGCCCTTATAAAGAAAGACGTGAAAACATAGCAAGAAGACCACCATCTAAGCCAGGAACGGGCTCTCACCAGGAGCCTAAGGATCCAGCACCTTGATCTTGGACTTCGCACCCTCCATAACTATGAGAAGTAAATGTCTTGTGTAAACCACCCAGTCTGTGGTATTTTGTCAGACAGCTGCCCAAGCTAAGACAGGAGCATAATCCAAGGCCTCCAATCATTTCTGCAGTGGTACAATCAGAAATACTTAGGTATAAGGGAAGAGCAGATAATGTGAATTTAAACCATCAAAGGAAAAAGAAAAGAAAAAAAATACCCACAGTGTTCCAGATAGTCATAGAATTTGGCAGCTATGCATTCTGTGTTCAAAGAACAAAAAAAACAAAAAAAAAGAAGTGCCCAAGAATTTCAGAAAATTAGAAGCTATAAAAAGGTACCAAATAGAAATTCTAGGACCAAAACATACTAAAACAAGAATTATGAAGAATTCAGTGGGTGGATTCAAGAGCAGCTTAGTCATAGCTGAGAATAAGATGAAACATCAGAGGAGAAAATAAGTCAAAAAGATAGAGAACAGAAGGTAGGAGACATGAATACAGTGAGGTTGCCTGACCTAAATGCACTCATTGGAATCTCTAAAGAGTAAGAAAATGGATGTTAAGCTAAATAAATATTGGCTGAGAACTTTTCCAAAACTCATGAAAGATATCAAGCCATAAATTCAAGGAGCCCCAACCAATCTCAAGTGGGATAAATAAAACTGACATCCACACTTTGACAGCTCACCATCACAGGTGTGGGGGAGGGAAACCGTCAAAGGAGCAACAAACTGACCCCCTAACTTCTCAGCAGAAACAATAGAAGACAATGAAGTCCCTTTAAAGTGCTAAATGAAAGTGACTGCCCACCTAGAAATTCCTAACTGGGGAAAATATCCTAAAAAGACATTTTCAGACTAACAACTGGAAGAATTCATCAGCACACACACCCTAAAGGAAAATGAAGTGTTCTGAAGGCAGAAAATGATCCCAAATGTAAAAGCAATGAAAATGAGAAATGCACAGGTCAACATAAATACTGACTGTATAAAACAATAATTGTGTCTTGCAGAATTTTAAATACATGAGAGCTGTCAGAAAAAAATCCAGCCATTGTCAGTATAACAAGAATGGTTACATGGCTGGGGACTTTCCAGACAGCCCTCATATATTGAAATGTGGGAAAGTAAAGGGGAGGGCTTAAATGAAGTTTGTGTTCTAAAGAGCTTACGTCATCCAGGAAGAGGGCTTGTAAAAATCCCTTTTAATATTAGATAAGTCAAGGATGCATATTGTAATATTAGTAAAAGATTATATAACTTTCTAGCTAATGAGGGAAGATGGAATAATTAAATCAGTGGACAGATGTAAGAGCTTCAAAAGAGGATAAGAAAAGAAAAACAGGTGGGACCTATATGTGTAGAAAACAGGTTATAAGATAAGGGATAAATGTATTATTACATTAAATGTAAATGGGATAATGCTGTAATGTTAAAGATTATAAGGATTGCTTTCAAACAGGGGTGTCAAACTGGCGGCCCGCGGGCCGCATACGGCCCCCGAGGTAATTTTTAGGGGCCCACGATGCTCTGAAATAAAATGAAAATAGAAAAAATTGTTATGAAGAAAATAGCACTTAGGGGAGATGGAGGCAATACCGTACACACAATTCCCTCGTGAACCCTGTAACTACTGAAGACGAGTATACACGTGGCCCAGGGCCTTTCCTGGGGGCCTGTGGGCGTGTATAAACGCGCTGACTCAGTTCCGGCGACGTTTGTAAATGGATGTGGCCCGTGTGACTCTTGCCTGTTGCACCAAATGGCCCGTGTTTTAATTGAGTTTGACACCCCTGCTTTAAAACAACAACCATATACTGTTTACAAGAGACACTTTTAGAACATGAATTTAGAAATTTGGGGGTGGGGGGTGGGGGGGAATGGAGACATATATATCCAGCAAACAGTAACCATAGGAAGCTGGTATAAATATATTAATATTAAAGTACGCCTTAAGGCAAAAAACAAAAAGCATTATTAGAAATAAAAAGGGTCAATTCAATTATCAGAAGTAAAGTTGTAAATTTTATCCACTTGATATAATCTCAAATATATAAAATAAAAATTGATAGAACTAGGAAATTTAAGCAAATATTCAGCCATAGTCTGTAACACCAATTAATATTTCAGTAACTGGTAGAAAAATAAGCATTAAAAAATCAAGTTATAAAAACTTTAAGCAATGTAATTGGCAAACATGACCAAATGGATGCGTGTAGAACAATATACTTCAATAGTAAGGTTTTCCAATGCAAATGGTGCATGTGCCAAAATTTGTATACTGAGCTATACAAAACAAGTCTCAACAAACTTCAAAAGAATTAATTTAAATGAAATATGTTCCCTGACCACAATGCAATTAAGCTGGAAATCAATTACAAAAAGATAATTTGACGATCCACATATGTTTGGAAGTTAGATTTCCAAATAAACCATCTGTTAAAGAAGAAACCATAAAGGATATTTGAAATATTTTGAACTGAATAATGAAAATACTACATATCAAAACTTATAGACGAAAAAAACTTGTGGGGTCGCAAACTATATGCTCATAAATTTATATCGTTAAATGCATATGTTAGAAAAGAAAAGAGGCTGAAAATTATCCAAACAACCGCCTCAAATTTTAAATTAAAACAGCAAGTGAAGCCCAAAAATAGGGGATGCCAGCATAGCTCAGTGGTTGAGCGCTCGCCTTGAAGTCACGAGGTCCCAACCCAGCCCTGGCAGCCTCCATATGCTGAACTGCGATGGCTCAACAGTAAAGGTTCTCACCTCCCTGGTTCTCAGACCCCTGGTTCGGTTCTTTAAAAGGACTAAGTATTGATAACCTTGTAATAAAACTGGTCAGGAAGGAAAGCGACAGGTAGGTGGGACAGAGGAATAGCCTGTATCGGAGATAAAAATGGGTGAATTACTTCAGACAGGCACTAAAAGTACTTACAAGATTATTATGAATACTAATTCTCCATAGTTGCACATCATTAGTTGTGACATGGTTTCATTCCACACAGGTGGATGTGGGACTGCGTAGGGTAGGAACTGAACTGGAGGCCTCCTACATGGGAGGCAAGAACCTTTGCCACCATTCCAGCGGTTACCAGTTGCAGCATAGTTCAGCTTATGGGTTTGCATGAGGTCTGGGAATCGATTCCCGGACCTCATGGTTGCAAGGCAAGTGCTCAAACCGGCTGAGTTAGCCCAGCATCTCCAAATTTTACATCTATATGGAACAACCTTGATTGTAGTGATGGTTTCAGGAGTATGTAAATATGTCAAAACTTACCAAGTTGTACACTTCACAGATGTGCACTTTTTGTATGCCAATTAAGCCTCAAGAAAGTTGTTCTTAAACTTTGGATAAAATGAACAAATTGAAAAACAAGCAGCTTTCTAAAACTGACATCAGAAGATCTTGAAAATTAGAATCATACTGTATCTATTGCCTAAATTGGATCCATAATGTAAAATCCCACAAGGAAATCTGTAGGCCCAGACAACTTCACCAGTGAATTCACCCAAACATCTCAGAGGGAGGTAATATCAGTCTTACAGAACCTTTCAGACTCTTCCAGAGAACAGAAAACCTTCGCGTTCATTGTATGAGACCTGCATAACCTTAGATGTCAACAATCCAACAAGGACAGTATATGAAGTTAAAATGGCAGGCCATTATCATTGTTCTACATGCACAACATCTAAACAAAACATTAGCAAATAGAAACCAGCAATATGTGAAAAGCAATGTGCAAAAGTACATCATGATTTGCATTTGTCATTTATAAATCAGTTAGTCACATAAACAGAATAAAGAAGGAAAAATAAATTCAATCGATGCAAAAAAAATTTATAAAATTCAACAATTACTGGGTGATACAAATGTTTAGCCAACTAGAAAAATAAGAAAACTCTTATGAATCTGATTAAGATTATGTACAAAAGTCCTACAGCAAACAGCACATCATACTTAAAGTATCAGAAACTTTCCTCCTAAGATTGGGAGCAAGAGAAGAACAGCCCCCATCACCTCTCGTGGTCACATGGGGCCAGCACATCACACACATGCCAGAGGGTTCAGGGGGAAGGGTACTGATGTCTGCAACTACTGTGAAATGCGTCACAAAGAGATAAAAAGGATGGCTGGAAGGATGGATGGATGCGTCCAGACAAGTATGGTGAACTTGGTAAAATCGAGATGGGGGTATACAGGGGCCAGGCCTGCTCAGGAGATGTTGCTTGGGAGGGCTGTACCTCGAACCCCCACCTCTGCTCACACGCCACCCAGATTCCTCTCCTCCTCCTCCTCATCTTGCCGGTTCTTGTCCCCTTTGAGACCAGGCTTGTCACTCCAGTTACAGACTGGGGAAACTGAGGCTCAGAGAGGTCTGGAGACAGGCCACACAAATGACTGCTAGGTAGCCAGGCCAGCTGCTCCAAAGCTGGGTTCTCGCCAGTGGAGCCAGGCAACCATACTGATCTTGCACCAGAAGTAGTGAGCACGGCGGGCGATCCAGCACATTTTCATCTGTATTTACAGCCGCTCCCCCATTACTCACATGACCACCTGAGCTCCGCCTCCTGTCAGATCAGCAGCAGCATTAGACTCTCGTAGGAGCGTGAACCCTATTGTGAACTGCGCACTCAAGGAATCTAGGTTGTGGGCTCCTTATGAGAATCCTATGCCTGCTGACTTGAAGTGGAGCTGAGGTGGCGATGCTAGTGCTGGGGAGAGGCTGCAGATACGGGTTAACGTGAGCAGAGAGGTTTGACTGCTGAGACCATAATAAATGAATTGCCTGAAAACTCATGTCAAAACCCTGTGAGTGATGAGTGACAATTAAGCTGAATCTGGTGGCAGGCTTTATAGTGGCAAGTAAGTTATATATTACAATGTAATAATAATAATAGAAATAAACTGCACAATAAATGTAATGTGCTGGAATCATCCTGAAACCATCCTTCCCAAACCCCCAGTCTGTGAAAGAACTGTCTTCCACGAAACCTGTCCCTGGTGCCAAACGGTTGGCGGCCTCTGTCATAGAGGGGATTTCCCTAAGTGTGCATTGAAGAGATGGGAGGTGGAAGGAGCACCTAAGCTCCGTGCAAAGCTCAGCTCAGAACCTGGCAAGGGAGGCTTTGAAGATGGGGGTGTCTATCTGGTAGTTGAGGATATAGGGAGCAGAAGGAACTCTACACATGGCATAGGCAAAGCCTGTGTCCTGGCCGCCTCTGAGGACCCAGTTTATGCGTCAGAGACCCAGCTTCCTCCATGCAGCCACCCTGGACTAGCCCAGCCCAAGTCCTCCCCTCCTGGGCTCCCTTAGCTCAGCGACGGCCCTGCCAGGTGGCGTCTTCCTCCCAGCCTCCCCTCTGGGCCTCCATGGCCCTCAGTGCCTTCTCAGAGCTGCCTGAGGGAGTGCCCATTATGCAGACAGACAGACTGAGGCACAGAAGCCCAGAAGCCTAGTTCCTGACTCCGTGCCCGGTCCCTGCTCCGTGGAGTGTGGGGACAACTGGCCTCTGAGGAGCCGGCAGCACTGGGGAGGGCGTTGCTGGCAGGAAGCTGGGGGGCGAGGGGCTTCACGGGGCTGGGGGTGGCGGAGGAGGAAGGATCTGCTCTCTGTGGAGCAGGTCTTCCTCCGCCAAGGCCCCCCAACCAGCTGGGCTGCAGAGTGTGTGCGGGGAGGGCGCGCCCTCGGCAGCACGGTTCTGTGCAGGGACAGCCCCGCCAGCCCGGCTGCGCTGACCTCTGACCCCCGCAGGACGCCCTGCAGGCCTGGGCCTGGGGACCATCCGCGCCCGTGGGAGCCGCCGCCGGGTGGGTGCTGGCGGGGCAGGTGGGCGCAGCTCAGACCAGCCCGTCCAGAGACCAGGAGACCAGGTGCGGCTGAGGCGGCCGTTGCAAAGCGCTCACATCTGCAAAGCGGGCCGGCTCCCCATGTCCTCCGGGCGATGCTGAAGCAAGTTTGTGAAACTGGAATTTTAATAGATGACATACTGGCCGGCGTGCGTGTGCGCGCGCGCGTGTGTGTGTTGGTGCCCACACGGGGCTGAGCGCCTTGGGTGGCTGTAGCTGCTGTGCGTCTTGGGGGCTGGGTAGGGTGGGAGTGATTCCTGAGGACACCAGGTTCACGTCCCGGCTTTGGAAGTGGGGGCTGGGGGTGTGAGCAGCCCCGGGGGCTCCGCGTACAGGGCGGGGCTGGGAAGCACGGTCGGATCTGAAGTCCCAGCCGCGCACACCCCTTCTCCTGTCCCAGCTTGGAACCTGTCTGTCTGTCAGCTCCAGATGTCAGAACAAGTACCGCACACGGGGGCCTCATCGGACATTTGTTTCTCACACTTGGAGAAGCAGGAAGTCCAAGCTCAAGGTGTTGGCCGGGCTGGTCTCTCCTGAGGCCGCTGTCCTTGGCTTGTCGGTGCCACCTTCCCCTGTGTCCTCACGGGTCTTTCCTCCACGCGTGTCTTATGAGGACACCAGTGATTCAGGATTAGCCCACCCGGGTGGCCTCATTTTCCCTCAATCACCTCTTGAAAGGCCTGTCTCCAAACAGTTACATTCCGAGGTACTGGGGGTTAGGACTTCAACGTATGAATTTGGGGGTGTTGCCATCCAGCCCTCAACACGGGTGCCGTCTATGAATTTGCCTCCATGTGTTCCCCCCACAACCCCTCCGTTTTTAACTCCATTTCCTTGCTTCCCTCTTCTGTTGTGCACCCCAGACAGTGCCCCCTGCCACACACACACACACATCTCACACCCAGGACAGAGCCCACCATCCCGGCTCAGACTGGGAAAGCTGGGCCCTCCCCCCACAACCTCCCGCAGAGGCAGCGCCAGGGCCTCCTGGCTGCTTCTCTGGTCTCCTGGGGTCACCCCCACACTGAGCCCAGAGGCTGGCCTGCCCTCCTCCCGGGTCCTCTCACAGCCACCTGCTCCCCAGCCCTGAGCCCCAAAGGGGTCCCCGGCCCCCCTGTCTAAAGAGGCTCCCCGGTCCCCCAACCCCAGCTCCTCATCCGCCTTGCTCATTCATTTAACCATGGCCTATCTGCCCATCCCCTGGGCAGCCTGTGAGGGCAGCACCGGACCCCAGGGGTACGCTCGGGGACCCTGCCATTCCAGGCACGAATGGCCAGCACCCACTGTGCACTTGAGCCTCAGGCAGAGTCAGAGCTCAGGAGGATGAGGGCAGAGAGGTACGTGGGGACGGGGGCCCTGTGACCTGATTTGCAGTGAGCACACGGGTCAGTCTGGATGGTGCGGCCTTGAGCGGGCTGATGGGGGCCGCCCAGGAAAAACTGGGTCACTGCAGAACCCCCACAGCCTGCGGCTCAGTCAGGGCCCCGTTATCTTCCCTCACAGCTCCCGGCCCATTTGCATCATTTCCCCGCTGCCGCATCCCGGGAGGCCACTGGCTCAGACCACCCTGAGGATGGGCCAGGTGGATGGGGCTGGGGAGTCTAGTCTGCACCAGACGCATGGATCTGGGGCCCCCGGGCCAGGAGATCAGCAGAGCACCAAGGCGTGGATGATTCTGCAGAACACCGCATTCAAGGGGTGACGGGAGCCCCCTGAGGGGGAACTGAGGCACAGGCAGAGGGAGGGGTCAGAGCCGAGGGGGCGGCCAAGGTGTAAAGCGACCCTGGGAGCCGTGGTGAGGGATTGGGGTGAAGGAGCCACTGGAGGCAGGTGAAGGCTGCTTCATCTATGACTGCACCACAGCCCCCCAACGTGGCAGCTTACATGTCCTGACAGTCACGGCTTCCGTGGGTCAGAATTGTGGGCAGGACACAGAGGGCTCGTGACGTCTGAGGCTACGTTGGTGAGACTTCCCCGCCAGGGGACACGTCACGGCTGGGGGCCGGCCTGACTTGGAGGAGCCGTCACTCACATTGGCGGCCGGGGCCGCGGCTGGGGCCCACAAGTGGAATACCTGCACGTGGCCTCCCCTTGTGGCCCGGGCTTCCCCACAGCGTGGTGGCTTCAGGGGCCTGGAGTCAGAAGGGGTGGTGGCTCAGGAAGCCAAGCCGCTGTCCAGGCAAACGAGGCGGAATGCGTCACCTTTTCAGACCGCAGAGGTCACACTCGTGCCTGGAGAGCAGACACTGTCCGGGTCACCTGGTAGAGGAGCAGATGAGGTTAGAGATGTGGCCACACCCTCGGGAAACACAGTCTTCCCAGCAGTGAGCTGAGCAGGGCGGGGAGGGGAGGAAGTGGGGTGTGCAGCCCCCGAGTTTTTTGGAGGACAGAGACCTGGCCATGCCTTTGGGCTGAGGAGGAGCCAGGAAGAGAGAGGTCACAGTTTGGGGCGGGGAGGGTGGCTAGCATGAGGCCTTCTGGGCTCAGGGAAGCCTCCCTGGGCAAGGTCACGTGTCAGCTGTGCCTCAAAGTCCAAACGGGGACAGCAAGAGGCAGGCCCAGCCAACATGAAAGGGCGGCTCCTTCAGCCCAAGACCTGGGCTGGAAGGAGGGCACTGGCCCCCCGGGGGCCCCGTTAGGGTTGTGACGGCAATTTTGACTTTGGAGAACAGGCCCCATAAAGGGGGTTTCAGAAGAAAGACAATTCGGCTCTTCCGTTCTAGACCCACTCCTCCAATTTACAGAGCGCCTCGCCACAAGCACGCCTTTATTTTGCTGCTGCCATCTTCAAGCAGGGCAAAGGAACTTCCCACGCATCAGGGCATTGGTGTGAAGTTACTCTCCAGCTGCTGTGTGAACAAAGCGTGTGTGTGTGAGATAAGGTGACCAGATGTTAACATGGGTAAAGCAGGACACCAATGACCGAGGGGGAGGGGGTTCTTGATTAAAAATGTGGTCTACCTCCCGCCGTTCCCTAGCTTGTCGTGCATTCTTTCCAAAAATCGGGACTTTTTTAAAACGCCGCGTGACGTGGGACAAATTGTTAAAAATCGGGACTGTCCCGCCAAAAGCGGGACGTCTGGTCACCTTAGTGTAAGAGAGAGAGAGGAACCGTCACATCGTCCGGCCGTCACATCAGCCTGTGGGGAGGGCTGGAGTCTGAGTGCACAATCCAGGCAGCCGTCCTTAGCAGCCTCCAATGTCGCCACTCATCTGCTAGAACCCCGCGAGCTCCAGGTGCTGCCTCCAAGCCCCCGGGCCCGCCTGCCTGGGCTGCTCCCAGACCCTCCATCCTGCAGGCTGAGCCAGGTAGGCACTGGGGACCCTCAGCTCCGGGGCCCCCTGGGCCCTTCATGGCTTCCCGGCTTTGCGCCCTGGTGAGGCTGCTCTCAAGCCAAGCAGAGAAGGCAGAGTCCTCTGGCGGGCACCCCCCAAAGACACAGCACTGGGTCAGGGCTGGGCCCTGTGACCTTAGCTCTGGGACTTTCTGCCAAAAGGGCCCTCCCCTCCTACCTGAGTCATGGAATTCTCCAGAGGTGGGCAGGGCTGCAGCCTGGAGCCAGGAGAGGTGAAGTCCCAGGTCATGTCCACCCGGCCACACCCCTCCCTGGGTGTGGTGGCAGCTGAGCTCAAGTTTCCAGGAGGTCACGTGGTGACCTGGAGACGCTAGAGCTGGTGCAGACTGTCCCCCTCCCCGGGGAGCAGGGGTGTCGTAGGGAAATGCTGGGGTAGGGGTGGGTGGAAATCACAGTCCAATTTGCAGTGGGGACGGCAGTGGACTCTGTGTGGGTGACCGATCCAGTCTTCTGGGTTCTGAGCCGGGTGACTTGGTGGAGGTCAGGGTGTTGTCAGATTGTCATGCCCAAGGGAGTGCCGTGTGGCCGGACACTGACAGCCACAGTGCCGCACCAGAGGATGGAGAACGGGGAAGGGACAGGTTCGTCCCTGCATCTTGTATCACGTCATCCATCCTTCCACCTGTCCTGGAACAGACAGGCAGGCTTGCAGAGGGGAAACTGAGGCTTCCAGAGGTGACTCTGGGCCCCGGGTCCCAGGGGACTGCAGGGTTCGCTCTAGCGCCCCCACTCAGAGCAGTGACCTCCGGCCTCACCAGCCGCGGGCCCCTTCCTTCAGAAGCGGGGACTCAGCCCCGGCGAGGGGCCCGAAAGGAGCCGCGGTCCATGCGGGCAGTGGACTGCTTTCAGACCCGTGAGTTTGCGAGGGGGGTGACACATCCCGGGACATGTGTAGAAACCACTAGAACACACTTCTAGAATGGAGAGAAGATGGGCCCTTCCGAAGCCATCTTCCCAGCGGCCTGAAGGACCCCTGACCCCTCAGAAATTCAGAGCATTTGCAGAGCAGAGCTGCCCACACCAGGCAACGGGGGCGTAGAGGGTCATGCTGGGGGGGACCCTGGATTTGGAGCTGGGACCATGTGCATCAGAGGGTGAGGGAGGAGGAGGCAGAGGCTACAGAGGGAGCTTGCGGCCTCCTCCCGGAGGCCCCAGGCCCCAGGCCCCCAGGATTCTCCCCTCCCCTGAAGCTGCTGGGGGTGGGGATGGAGGGCTCCGCCCCCGCCTCCCGTCTGACCGAGACACGCCCCTCATGCGTGGGGCACATTGTGCTGGTCACTCTCTGGGAACCAGCTTTCACCCTCGGCAATTACAGGAAGGGGAGGTTGGTTGAGGCACAGGGGCGGTTGGTTTGGGGGATATTTGGGGCAGCTGTCTTCTCTCAGTCCAGAGCTCACAGGTCTACTCCACACACATCGCACGTGCTCACATACATGCACACCTGCAGCCAAGCTGTGGGCTCAGGTCATGGGACCAGGGGTGTCCCAAGAGGGCAGGTGTATGGGGGGGGTGCTGGCTTGGTGACCTCAAGTGAAGGCTGCACTTCACAGTTATGGCCTGTGGCCCACAGAGAGGAGAGCTTGTCCAAGGTCACCCGGCCTGTCAGGGCCAGCCAGGACGAGGTGGCAGACACCCCCAGCCCCTGCCCAGGACCCCGGCTCACTTCCCCTGCTGCTCCCCTCCAGGCCAGCCTGGGCCCTCTTCAGGTGTGTGCCTGATGCCACCTGTGGTCCTGGGTGCTCCTGGGATGGTCCCTTCCCAAGAACCCCACCCCAGGGGCTGGCTTCCCCAACTTGCACCCTGAGCACCGTGGGACACGGCGCGGGAGCTGTTTTCTGCTGTCGTTTACCAGGTCTGTGACCTTGGGCAAGGATGAGCTCTCTCTAGGTCGCATGCTCTCATCTATGACACGAGCATCATGGAAGTGCCCACCTCAGAGGCTCCTGTGAGGGTTCAGTGTGACGTTGCACGAAGAGGGCATCGGAGTCCCCGTAGATGGAAGCGTTATTCCAAAGCCCAGGCCCCAGTGCCCGGCCCAGCAGTCTGCAGACCCTGGTCACTTGGTTGAGACAGCCGAGCTCAGGTGGGGAGTGAGGTTGAGCCAGGCTGAGGCCCCAGGGAGGGAGAGGCCTCAATGCCCAGCCGACAGCAGCTGCTCCGGGACCCCTGAGCTATTGATCTGTACAGGGTTTGGGGGAGGGGATGCCTGAGATGCTCAGAGGCCAGGGAGGCCCACTGAGCCCTGCTGAGGAGACTCAGAGGAATCCTCTGCAAAGATTTCAACTGCAGGGGAAGCCGGGATGGCTCAGTGGGTTGAGCGCTCACTTTGCAGCGCCAAGGACCGAGGATCAAATCCCGGCCCCGACCCGTGCAGACCCATGTGCTGAACTGGGGAGTGCCCCCAGTTCAGTCCTCTCTCTGTCTCTGTATCTCTATCTCTCTCTCTATCTCTCTATCTCTCTCTGTCAAAAACAATTTAAAAAAAAATGTAAAAATAATTAAAAAAAAAAAAAGATTTTAACTGCAGGGGATGCCAGGATAGCTCAGCAGGTTGAGCGCTGGCCTTGCAACCTCAAGGTTCGGGGATCGAGTCCTGGCCCTGGCCCTGGCCCGTGCTGAACCGTAACACAACTGGTAACCGCAGGGATGGCAGTGAAGGTTCTCGCCTCCCGTGAGGGAGGCCCCGGCTCAGTTCCCACCCATACGGCCCCATGTCCACCTGTGTGGAATGAAACTATATCACAAATAATGATGCACAACTACAGAGACTGCTCTGGGCACTCCCCCCTTTCCTTTCTCTTTCTCTCTCTCTCTCTTTCTCTCTCTCACCTTCTCTCAAACAATACAATAAATTAAATTTAAAAAGTATATATTTCCACTGCAGAGCCACCCAGAACTGAAAATAAAGGGGGGACGCCTGGGCCTGACGCCCTAACCTTTGGTGGGGGGTGAGGCGCAGCATCTCTGACCGAAGGCCTCTCACCGAGTTGAGGCGTGCTGCGCAGGCCCGGGAGTTCAGGCGTGCGGAAGGCTCTGCGCTCCTTCAAAGCCCCAGGCCCAGGTCCCGCTTCCCCGTGGGAACCCGCCTCGGGGGGTGGCAGCCGGCACACGTCCGAAGACGGAGAAGGCGTGATGGAGACCAGGATGGCGCTGAGGAGTGCACTGGCCTCACAGGCTTTCCTGTTCTAACAGCCTGATCCCCATGAGTTTGGTGAAAGGAGGGAGGGAGGCTCTTACAACCCCAACCCTCTAGCCCCCAGTGCAACGTCTTCGGGGAACCCTCTCCTCCTGGGCCTCAGTTGCCTTCCCCTGTGAGTGGGCACCTGCCTGCCTGTTTCTATGAAGCAGAAGTCTTCTATTTGCATGAATGGTGGGGGAAGGGGTGTCTCACCTTAGTCATTTCCTCAGGACCATTCATAGCTAACCCCAGAAGGCCGACCACTTTAGGGCAGTAAGTTAGCTGTAGAAGGAAAGCCCAGACTCTGGAGCCAGATGGGCCTGGAATGAATCCCAAAGCTGTGTGACCTGGGACATGATACTTAACCTCCCTGCGCCTCTTATTCTCAAGACGGGAGTTAATACCACCTGTCTTAGAGTGTAGTATAAAACAAAGGAAATACAGTCACATGCCACATAACAACATTTCGGTCAACAAAGAACTGTATACACAATGGTGGACCCATAAGATTATAAGAAAGCTGAAGAAATCCTATTGCCTAGTGATGTAGCTGTTATAACACCGTAGTGCAACGCATTACTCGTGTGTTGTGGTAATGCTAGTGTAAACAAACCTGCTACTGCCAGTCGTACAGAAGTATAACATATACAACTGTGTGCAGTACATAATACCTGATAATGATAATAAGTGACCATGTTACTGGTTTACGTATTGACCATACTATACTTTTTATTGCTATTTTAGAGCGTTGTCCTTCTACTTATTAAAAAGGGTTCTGTAAAACAGAACGTCATGTTACACTGGCAGCAGCCTCCAGTTCATCACGTCGCTCCCCGTTCTCTGGTGCTCGGTTCAATCTCGTTCTTTGTACAGTCGGCTGCCGTCCGGGCTTGTAGCTAACCCCGAGAGCCCGGTGTGCAGGGGGCCAGACTGTCTAGGCTTGTGCACGTGCACTCTTTGATGTTTGCACAGCGACAAAATCACCTGACGACACATTTCTCAGAACGTGTCTCTGTCCTTAAGCAGCACATGACTGTAAATGTTTGTAAAGCGCCTCCCGTGTGGCTCGGCACACACAAGGTAATGGAAGAGCGCTTCCTGCATGTGCCTTCTCTCCCCTATCCGAGCTCCTTGGGCACATGCGTACACCTGCCTTGGCTAAGCCCAGGCCTAGAGAAGGCTCCATGTGTACTCATGGATGTTGCCTGACTGACTTGTATCAGAACCTTGACCCACGGGACCTCCCAGAGCCCTCAGGATCCTTGGTCATTGGTTTAAGGACAAAGCCCACCCCCCACCCCATAAGCTCCCTCTGTACTGTGCTCACATTCTTTGATCCTTATAACATCCTATGAGGTAAGCAGTACCTTTAGACACACTTTTGCAAAGGCGATAGATACAATCTTTGCTCATAAGTTTAGAGACGAGAAAACTGAAGCACTAAGAAGTAACTTGCTCAGGGCAGCACAGACACAGAATGACTGAGCTGGGACTCAGATCCGGACTGTCTGGCTCTGGGGCCCTTTGCTGCTTCTTTAGACAATTTCTCGTGGTTAAGAGGATAAAGGCAGCTGGCTTTAAAATGGCCACAGTTACCATGAACTGAGTAATGAGACCCCCAGGGTCTAGGCTTACACTAGGGCTCCGAAGGCACAAAAGGTCCCTACAAGGCTCTGGGCCCTCTACAATAAGTTAGATTCTGGGGCCTCTGAGCCTGCATTTCACAGGGGCCCACCTCTGTCGCCAGGTGCAGGCCAGACCTGCTCAAGGGTATTGGCACCTGCAACTCTTAAGGATCTTTCCTGTCTGTGCCTTATCAAAGTATGCCTGGGAGCTGTGTGACCCCCAGGGAAAAGCCCAGATGGATTCCCAGCTCCCTCATTTACTTACCCACTCTGTGACCTTGGGGCAAAATTCCTTAACCTCTAGGAGCCTCAATTTGCTCATCTGCACAACAGAGCTATAATCTGCTTGTCTTGGTTGATGCAAGGATGACAGATAGCACAGAGAGAAAGAGCTCACAGGAAGTAGTTGCCCAGTAAATGGCAGAGATTTTTATCAGCCTTTTGGACTGCAGGAAGGCAGTGTGGCAAGGGGAGCCACAGGTCCCTGCACTGAGTGAGGGTGTCGTGAAAGCAGAGGCACCTGGACCGGCCGTGATGGGAAAGAAAAGAGGAAAACGCATCCCAGCTGCTGGGAATAGCAGTAGCCAAGGCAGGGAGGCGGGAAGGTTCCAGACTAAAATGCCAGACACTTTCCAGGAGCTGACACGTCCAGTCCTCCCACTAACGCACTTTATAGAGGAGACACTGAAGCTTAACACGCTTAATAACCTGCCCCAGGTTGTGCAGCGGTTAAGGGGAGGAGAAGGAATTCCCGCCTGCGGATCAGTCGTCTGGAGGCCAGGGTGGCTCTTCCAGAGGCTGAGACGTGGGCCCTGGGAGGAGAGGGTGGGGTGGCAGGGCCTGGGCAGGGACCCCGTAGACCTTCCTCCAAGAAACAAGGTGACTGGCCTTGCCCAGCAAGTCTGACCCAGGGAATAAAAGAGCTGCAAACAGGCAAAGCCAAACCACAGTGGGACACGCGCAAAGGACAGCAAGAACGTGACTGCTGTGTCAGGACAGTGCCGGCCTTTGGTGAGACAGGCCCCGGAGGCTCGGGGCCCCTGGGATCCTGGAATAGTTTCACCGTGTGCTGGTTGCAGGCCTTTTCTTGAATATTCTTCCTTCAGCTGTGCATTTGTTTTAAATGCATTTTATCTATGCCCATTTCACAATAACAAAGGTTTAAAAAAAAAATTAAAAACCCACAACAATAGGGCCAGGGACAGGGGGCCCCACCACAGTGAAGCAAGAAACGTTTAGATCTGGATGATGTAGAGGTTCTTTGGGAACTGCTGGGGAGAGAGACTCAAGAAGGGAGAGAAATGATACCCGCTCCAGGCCCCGGGTGGGCTCCAAGCTGCTGACCCCTTCCACATGGCTCACTGGTGTGACGATTATCACAGGAAACCCCGAAATGTTCCCCAGATAAAGGGCAGCTGCAGTCATTTCTGCTGAGTGGGGCTGGCTGGCCTCGGGGACAGGGAGGCCACTGCGCTGACCCATTTTCCGGAGGTGCCTCCCAGAGGCTGGCCTCTCCTCTGGACGTGTGCCGTGGTCAGTCCGGTCGTCTACTGGGGCCCTAGCCCCACTCCTTCCGGAAACGTCCATTAACATATCTCCCCCATCTGGCGCCTTGGAGTAAGTGCTGCCCAGCCCTCCCCTCCCCCAGCAGGACTGCGTCTGGGGGGTGCAGAGCCGAGCCTGTCCCAAGGCACCGACCCCTTTCCCTCCTGAGCAGGGGAGCATCTGCAGCCCTTGGGGAGGCTCTGAGAGGGGTGGGGGGTTGTCCCAGGGTCAGCCTGGCCTGGGGTCCCCACGCCTCTCCCTGACAAAATACCTCTCTCAGGGCAAGCTGCTCCGTGCTGGGCTCTTGTGCCCACAGGCCTGAGCCCTCAGCATTTTTACCCTGAAGCGTGGTCCTTAGGAGATACAAGACATCCACAAGGCAGGAAAGAATCCTCTGGCCACTTAGAAGCTGCAAGAGGCCGGGGACCGATATTGTAAACAAAGTGCCAAGACAAATGACACACAGGAGAATATTTACTTGTATTTGCATCTTTTGTAAAATACAAAGGATTTGGATCCTGAACCTTTACATGAAAAAAAAAACAAACACAAATACAAAAACAGATAACCCAATAGAATAGGCAAAAGATAGGGAGAAGAAATTCCCAAAAGAAAATAAAATGAGCCATAAACGAATGAAAAGATGCTTAATCTTTCCAGCCATCAGAGGAAATACAAACTGCCACCTCTATCAGTTTGGAATAAACTAAAAAGGTTGATAATACGCAGAGCTGGGAGGGATGTGAAGAAACACAGCGAGTATGCACTGTCAGTTTCGCAATAAATCGGTGCCGCCTTCGGGCGGTTAATTTAAAGCAGCTATCCGATGCTTCCCTCTACCTAACTTCCAACCCTGCGTCCCATCTGGGGAAACTGCATAAAAGCCCTTGCACAAGCTCACCAGGACAGTTTAGAAAAGACACGAGTGCAGCTTTGTTCGAATTAGCAAAAAAACTAGGGACAACCTGAATGCCTATCAATGACAAGCCGCTCCAATGAGTCCTGGCACCTCACACTGAGCATCTCATTCGTCACAACGGACTTCCATGGTACTGTGCTGTTGGGTGAAAAAGCGGGTCATGGAGGAATATGTACAGGGCGAGCCCGAATTTGTGGAACCAAACGAATCAAAGCTGAACGGTCCTAGAGAATAAGAACACTATGAGAGAGAGAGAGTAGTGAGCTTCGGGGAGTGGAATTGGAAGGAGGTAGCTGGGACAGGATAGATGTTCATGCCTTCTTTAGATACTTTTATGTGGTCTTGATATTTTTCTAGCAGCTATGTATTATTTGATCATCTAGAAATTCATAAAGAAAAAATAAAAAGATGTGATCTTGGGAGAGCAGGCCAAAGCTGTCATCTGAAGGCAGATGCGTTGCTATCTGAGAGACGGGCGGGTATCCAGGCCAGACGAGGGACTGTTGTCAGGAAGGGGGTACACAGTCCTTCCGCCTCCTCTGAGCTCGTGTGGCCTCTTCTGTGGGACAGTGGTCCAGCTGCGCCACGCCAGCCCCCACCGGGGGGTCCTCAGCGGGGAAGCAGGCCGCCTGCCCTCCTCGGCAGGGCTCCTCCAGGGTGCATCTTTCTGACGGGCCGAGACCACTGGTCCCTGCTTCCTGCCCCACAGCCATGGGGACGAAGCCAGAGCCTCTTGCCGAACCCACTGCTGGGGCAGGTTTCGGCCTCCCCTTCCCAGAACGGTGGCCAGTCCATGCTGTCCACCAGGTGAACTCCGCTCACCCTGAAGGTGCCCAGGCGCCTTCTGCCTTGGGCCCTGACTCTGACAAGCCTGCCCTATTGGAAGGCTGGAACTAGCCTTCTTAACGAGGACATGTGTGCGGGCACCAGGGATGCCGATCTGCTGCGGAGAGGTTGCAGGGCCCTCTGCCGTCTCAACCAGGGCCCACAGCCAACAGCGGATGGTGTGGGTGGTTCTCCCTCCGCAGGTGGGAGGGCCCAGCTGTGGGCGACTCAGGTGGGGCAGGGAGACAGAGGGCCGCTGTCTTCGGCTCCCTTCTCAGGGGTCAGCCTTCCTCGGGCACCACTGGACCCTGGACCGTCCAACGCGCTGCCCCTCGGAGAAGCCAGCAACTCCTCACACGGCCCCTGCTAGCCCACCAGGCCCCCAGCCTTACTGCAGGAGTGAGAGGGGGCAGGGAACGCGGACCCCCTCCCCACCCCCACCCCCCGCAGAGCCACCCAGACCAGTGCGACTCCTCACCTCCCCCACCCCTGCGCCCCAGTGGTCTCCGATTTTCTGAAAATGTATTGGCTTTTTTTTTTCATTGCAACAGTGGGGAAGTATAGCATGTAGAAGTTAGAAACCCCTCACCCCCTGCCACTCTCCAGAGATTACACTGTCTCTACACTGTCACCCTCTTGATAGTGTAGACTCTACACTATTAGACTCTACACTAATTAGAGTGAACTACCTCTTCCAGCTTTGCTTTGCCTGGAAGGAATGTACGAAGAAGCACTCCTTACACCAGTCCCCCTTTCCCACTGCCTGCGAAGCCGGCGCCTCAGCCAGGGCCGGGGGACTGCGTGATCGTCTTGCCTGGCACCTCTCGCCTGGCACCTCTCGCCTGTCTCCTTCCTTCCCTTAACAACTGGGTGCTGAGCACCCGTTCTGGGCAGGACGGAGAACCAGACAGACTCCAGTCCACCGGGGGCCTGAATTCTGATGCGGGGGATACAAGTCAGCGAAGGAGGTCCTGGTGGGTGTCACTGAGGGTTTCTCTCTCTAGTCAGACCCACCCTGGCTGCCCCCCTGCGGGTCTCTGGGACTTAGCAGACCCTCCCCCATCCTTTAAGCTCAGCTCTCCCTCATTGTTCCAGCTCACCGGGCCTTCTCTCCTCTCCCAAACTTCTCCACTACTTCCTAAGTCATGCTCTGTGTTTTATTTTTCACTTCACAGTCACATTTGTCCTGCGAGAATGTCAAGCCCCTACAACATGCCAGTTCCATCACACAGCGAGACCCATCCAGTAAATGTCATTTAGTGACTGCCCCCCTCCAAAGTTTGCTATGGCTGTTTAACATCTGAGGAAACTGAGGCGCAGGCAGGTCAAGGTCACACTGGGATCGGAACCCAGGTCTGCCTGAACCCTCAGCCCCAGTGATTCTGCAGATCCCAGCACAGAAATGGGGACTGGGTTCCCCCAGGACGACAAATCCATCCTGGGTTTCCCACGGCAGCCCTGGTCTCAAGCCTTCTGAGAGCCTGGCGCCCTTCCTCTGAGCCCTGTGTCAGCTGAATGGTGCGGTTTATGGAAGACCCGGGGTGTGGGTTCTGTGGGTGCCCCCACACTTCGCCAGGCTCGGGAAGAACAGAAAGAGGGTCTGTGAGCACAGGAAACGGTCGGTTGAGACGAGGGCGTGGGAGGCAGGGGGCTGCAGGGAAGGGGCTGGCCTTTGGGCTCTGCCTGAACTCCCGCCACCAGGCGTGTTGTGACACGTTGCGCTCAGGGGAGGGTGTCATTATTTTCAGTAAGGGTTTTCCTAACGTATCATTAATGGATCACTTCCCGCCCGCTGCAGAAGGCGGTTGCTTAGAGACTGGGTGAAGGGGCACATTCTCTAAAGGGCTGCATGAGAATCCAGAGAAAGCTGGATGGTGGCCCAACCGCCACACAGCCCACCCGCTCCCCAGCCCCTCCCCACAGCAGACTCCGAGGAGCCAGGCTTTCCCCTCCTGGTGCTCAGATGCCCAGACAACAGGCTACCGGTTTGTTTGTTTGTTTGTTTGTTTTGAAAGGTGCCTTTCAAAATACCAGTACTTTTTCTATTTTATTTTTTTAGTGACGTTGATATGTGTTCACTGATAGACGATAAAATTTGGGGGGGGGGGTGTAAAATTGAATTGATGAAGGTGACATTGGTAATAACATATGCTTCACGCGTACATCTTCATAATACGACATCTGTCACGTCCGCTGTGTGCTCACCAACCAAAATCTAGTCTCCTTCCATCACCCTATATTTGGCCCCTCCGCCCCTTATCCTTTGTCCTGCCCCAACCCCCTTCCCCTCTGGTAACCAGCATCCTGCTGTCGGTATCTATGAGTTCGTATTGTTTGTTCGTATGTTGCTTTTTGTTTCATAACCCACGTCTGATAAAATTATATGGCTCTTGACCTTTTCTGTCCGACTGATTTCACCTAACATGATAATCTCAAGATCCATCTATGCTGTCGCAAATGGCAATGTTTCATTTTTATGGCTGAGTAATATTCCATGGTATGTCTGTATCACATCTGCTTTATCCAGTCATCCATCTGAGGACACTCAATTTTTCCTATGTCTTAGCTATTGTGAATAATGCTGCAGTGAATAGAAGGGTGTGTAGATCTTTAAGAATAAGTGTTTTCAAAATTTTCAGGTAGATACTTAGAAGACTGATTGCTAGATCTCATGGTAGCTCTATTCTTAATTTTTTTGAGGAAATGCCATACTGTTTTCCATAGTGGTTGTACCAGTTTATATTCCCACCAGCAGTGTATGAGGGTTCCTTTTTCTCCACAGCCTCTCCAACACTTGTTATTCTTTGTCTTGTTGATTATAGCCATTCTAACAGGTGTGAGGTGGTATCTCATTGTGGTTTTGATTTGCATCTCCCTAATTGCTAGTGAAACTGAGCATCTTTTCATATGTCTGTTGACCATTTGTATGTCTTCTTGGGAGAAATGTCTGTTTCGCTGCCCATTTTTTAATCAGATTGCGTTTTTGTTGTTGAGTTGCATGAATCCTTTATGTATTTTGGATATTAGTCCCTATTGAAGGTATGGTTTACAAATATCTTCTCCCATTTGCTTGGTTGCCTCCTTTCACTGTATTTTTCTCAGATGCGGTGGGTTCATCCATGCTGCAATATCATGAGGCCATAGGCCACCTCCTGCTGAGGGAGCTGCCTAATATCAGGGAAAGAGCAGAGGCTTCAAAAATCAGAAAGACACCAAACACCAACCCCTTTAACTGGGTAACGTTTGGCAAAATGTTTAACCTCTCTGAGTCCAGCTCTCCATCCATAAAATGGAGATTGATTGTGCTGCATAGCTTGCAGCTGTTGAGAAAATTAGAGCTAATGTTTCAAAAAAGATCAGAACAAAATATATGCTCAATAAATAATAGTGTCTTCTCTTTTGAGTCGGGAGGATTTTCATTCATTCATTGAACAAACACATCCTGAGCCAAGCACCGTTATGGGCACTCAGGATGCATCAGAGAACACAGAGGCCTCAAAAGAAGGCTGGTGGAATAAATTGTAGTCCTTGCAAGCTCTGGAATAACATCTCACCACTGAAAAGCACAAGGAAGCCTCTGTGTGCGGCCATGCAGAGCCCTCTAAGATGTGGTATTAACTAGGAAAGAAAATCATAGAACAGACTCACCAAAAGCCAACAAAATAGATACCAGTGAACAGGGATGTGGGTACCAAGACCTCCACAAATGCAAGGAGGGGGGTGCTTGCAGTCAGCCCTGGAAAAACGGGGAGAGGGTTCACTCTGGCTGAACCTTTTATAGCTCACATTATGTGAGTCATTTTTAAGTAGGCCAAAAAAATTTTTTATATTTCAGGGGTGAGTTAAATGAAAGGGACGTCATTATTCCCACTTTGTAGATGAGGAAAACTGAGGCCCAGTGCAGCTGAAGGACTGATGACCAAGATATGGCTGGGCCCAGGGCTCCAGGCCTCCTTCCCAGAGTGCCTTTGCCGGGTACAGCTAGGAGAGGCACCTTAGAACTTGCCTGGGGCTTTGGCTCCTCTGATCCTTGAATTTGGCCACTGCAGGAACAGTTAAGGAGCTGATCATTGACTGAGTGCCAGCTGGAGGCCTGTGTCCTCCAACACCTGCAGCACCTGGCTCAGGGCTACATCCCAGCCCTTGGCACCTGGCAGGGCAGAGAAATCACTCCCATGCTACAGAAGAGGAAACTGAGGCCCAGAGGGGCTACATGATTCGCCAAAGTCTCAGGCCTGGTGCTCAGAACTTCACATTTCTACTCAGGAGTAAAGGGCAACCCCTCCAATCACCGAGATGGACACTGGCCCAAATGACTGGGCCTCTAGGAAATAGGCAAAGGTACAAAGAAGAAAGGAGACCAGGAGGGCCCATCTGGGACCTGAGGCAGCTTTGAGTCTGTCAACGTGACTTCAGGCAGGCTGAGGAAATACGGCATGTGTGTGGGTGAGCGAAAGAAGGTTCCCAATAGGCCTGTGGAGGAGCTGAGAGGTGTCCAGGTGGCTGTGTTACCTGGCCTGCAGTGAAGCCCTGAGTGGCCGGGGGGCAGAGAGGCCTCGCTGACCATCCACCACCACCACCAGCAGCAGCAGCATTAGTCAGGACTCACAGAGAGCTGGGGCCTGCAGTGTAAGTCCAAAGACCTCAGAATCAGGGTTCCAGGCTGAAGACCAGAAGCGCTGATGTCGAGGGCAGAAGAGGATGTCCCAGCTCAAGCAAAGAGAGCACAGTGACCCTTCCTCTTCCTTCGTGTTCTACTGGGGTCCTCAGTGGGTTGGACAACGCCCACCCACATTAGTGAGGGCCATCTTTCCTCAGTCTACCGATTCCAGAAACACCCTCACAGGCACACTCGGAAATCACGTCTTACCAGCTAGGTATCTGGGAATCCCTTAGCCCAGTGAAGTTGACCCATAAAACTCATCATCACCCTCCCCCAACTCTGAGTGGTGGGCCTGGTTCCTGAGGGCCCTCCCCCCTTCTCACCCCAAGGGGATAGATACAACCAAGAAGCCCCTAGCACTGTTCTCCTCCCAGGACCTAAGATCTAGATCCTTCTTCCCTGGAGGATGGACCCCCACCTGGGGGCTTTTTCCTCGAAAAAGCAGGGAGTCCATGTGACTTCATGTGAGTCATGGGGGACAATCTTGGATAAGGGCCCCAACAAATAACTCCTTTTCTAAAATTACTACAAGTTTGTTATTGTAGACCTGTTGCTAGAATTAACTGGTAGGTGTAATATTGATTTGAGTCTTATCTCAATTTTGAGGTCTGAATTTTATTATAGGAAATGCAATTAATTGATTCTTTTGTGCTCTTGAATTATTTGGTCAGCTCCATACTGTACTGCATTGCTTAAAAACTGAGGGGGTGTCGGATAGCTCAGCAGGTTGAGCACTCACCTTGCAATCATGATGTCTGAGGATCAAATCCTGGCCCCAGCCCATACAAACCTATATGCTGAACTATAGTGCAACTGGTAACCACTGGGATGGCAGTGAAGGTTCTCACCTCCCATGCAGGAGGCCCCTGGTTCAGCTTCGGCCCTGTGTGTCCCTATATCCACCTGTGTGGAATGAAATCATAATACAACTAATGATACACAACTATGGAGACTGCTCTGGGCCCTCCCCCTTCTCTCTCTCTCTCTCTCTCTCTCTCTCTCTCTCTCTCTCTCATCTTCTCTCAAACAATAAAATAAATCTTTTTTTTAATTAAATAAATGAATAAACAATGATCTGCACATTAAGAAAACAATCAACAAAATGGGAGGTCAACCTACAAAATGGGAGAAAATAATGGCAAATAATATATCAGATTAAGGGCAAACATATAAAGAACTACAACTTAGGAAAAATACCAGTTAGCCCAATGTTTAAAATGTGAAAAGGACCTCAATAGACATTTCGTGATAGAAAATATATGGCCAACAAGCATGTGAAACGATGCTCAATCATTAGAGAAATGTCACAGTGAAAACCACTGTGAAAATAGAGAAAACCACAGTGAAATATCACCTCATACCCATTAGGATGGCTACAATTGAGAGAGAGAGGAAGGAATATTGGAAAGGATGTAGAGAAATCGAAACCTTTGTAAAATGGTGCAGCCCCTGTAGAAAACTAACAACAGAACTGCTACCCGATCCGGCAATCCCACTTCCGGTGACATACGCAGAAGAATTGAAAACAGGATCTTGAGAATTTGCACACCCATGTTCATTGCAGCATTATCCACAATAGCCAAAAGGTGGAAACCCAAATCTTCATTGACAGATAAATGGATAAAGAAAATATAATATGTACGTAGAAGGGAACATTACTCAGCCTTTACCTTAAAGACATTATGCTAGGTGAATCAAGCGAGTGACAAAAGGACACATCCTGTATGATTCCACTTCTGTGAGCTATGGAGAGTCGTCAAAGTCATGGGCATAGAAAGTAGAGCGGTGTCTGCAGGGGCTAGGGGAGGGGGAAACGGAGTCGTTTGATGGGTATAAAGTTTCAGTCTTGTTAAGATGAAAATGTTCTGGAGATCTGAGATAAAACCCTGTCTCGGTTAATATAGTTAACACTATTGTACTGTACATTTAAAAATGGCTAAGAGGGTAAATTTTATATTATGTGGTTTTTACCACAATAAAAAATAAAACACAGGGGAAGCCAGGATGGCTCAGTGGGTTAAGCGCTCGCTTTGCAGCCCCAGGGACCGAAGATCAAATCCTGGCCCCGGCCCGTGCGGACCCGTATGCTGAACTGGGGTGTGCCCCAGCTCAGTTCTCGCCCCCCAGTTGGGCCCCTGGCTCGAGGGGGTGCACCTCCCATGCGGGAGGCCCCCAGCCCAGTTCCCACCCTGATCAGCCCCCACCCACCTGTGTGGATTGAAACCATGTCAAAAACTGATGACATACAACTATGGAGACTGCTCTGGGCCCTCCCCCTTCTCTCTGTCTCTCTCTGTCTCTGTAACTCTCCGTCTCTGTCAAAAACAATAAAATAGATCTTAAAAAAATAAATAAATAAACTGACCAATGAACAAATTCTAAAGTCTTTAGTGGATAGCCTACGACTCCTTGCTTGAGTGCCCATTTGTACCAATACGCACACTGCCTGGTTTATACTTTCAAATCCCCACCTCCACATCATACCTCCATTCTCATCTCCCACCGCCTCATGAAAGCCCCCGTCCTCCCACCGCAGTCCTAGTCCAGCACCTTTCAAAGGGTCCCGCCCCTTACCCAGCACCCCAGAGGGCCATGTGTGGCCAGGAGACCCTGGCCCTGGGCAGGACACCCCGTAGGCCAGCCGCTAAGACCTGACGCCTGGCCGAGGGCCTGGGAGCCTGAGGAATGTGGGCTCAGGGCAGGAGAGGGCCCTGGATGTCAGACCCAGGGGGGTACCCGGGACCCCAACACACTTGCCCAAAGAAAGGGAAGAACCCCGCCGCCGGCCGGGGAGGAGCCCCTGGCTCTCAACGTCGGCTGCACATGAGGACCTCACCGTTGGGGAGGAGCCGTATATTTCTTTCAACTCCCCAGGCGATTCCAGTGCGGGGGTCACGGTTGAGAATCACTGCTCTAGAGAAGAGACTGAGACCTCCCCAGTGGGGGCCCCAGGCCCCGCCCCCTCCCGGAGGCTGGAGAGTCCAGCTCTCACCCAACACCTGACCTTGGTCAGGAACTGGCAGGCAGGCACCGAGGGTCCCGCCTGGAATTCCAAGGCTGTGACAGGTTCCCCATCACCCCACCCAGCCGCCAGGGGTGTTACATCATGTTCAGGGCCCTGAGTCACTGTGAGTGTCTCTGGCGAATGCCACAGAGCCAGGCTCCGACGTCCCCTCTCTCAGAGCAGCCCCATAAACAGGACCAAGCTATTTTAGGGGAATAAGATCAAATGCGGGTATCAGTTCCCCTGGCCACTTTGGACTCAGTGCTTCGGGTTATTTCTGTGAGGGCGCAGGCTGGTGACACCCCGCGTCACCAAGCACTCTGGGTCTGAAATTAAATGTGCGTCTGCCTGGAAGAACGAGTGTGAATTCCTATAGGATAGACGGTTGCCTGGCAACGGCTGTGTCAAGGCCAAAACACAGGCCAGGACAGGATGGGCGCGGGAGGAGCTCAGGTCTGGGAAGTGCCAACCCAAGCCCATGCTGGTCTCGAGGGTCTCCGAGATGCCAGACCCTGACATTCGCCCAGGACAGTGCCGAGCCCTTCACCCCACTGCGGAGCTAAGGAGCTCAAGCCTCATAGCCTGGGCCCATGCCGGGGCCCTGCACCCGGTTTCTGTTAGTAATTCTGCGTTATTTTTCTTCAGGAGATGCCCTCACACATTGTGTAAGTTGTAGGGCCCCCCAAAACCTGCAGCCACCGCTGACCGTTACCATAACCAAAGAAAAAATTGACTTACGTGTGACCAGGTCAAAGTCATGTACAATAAACGCCACCAGGTGGGTGGGAGAGATGGGTGGGGGGGAGTAGGGAGGGGGCATCAAACACACCGTGATGGAAAGAGAGCTGATTCTGGGTGGTGAGCACATAATGCGATGTATAGACCATGTAACGTAGAATTGTGCACCTGGAAGCAATGTGATTGATAACAATCAATATCACCCCAATAAAGTTAACAATAAAAAAAAAATGAAACAAAAAACACCACCAAGTGAAAACTCCACTAAACAAAGCCTTGGTCGAATACCCAGTTAAACTCAGTTCTGTGTAAGACATTGGGAACAGGGAGTCACCTGGAAGAGCTCAGACTATTTGTAAGATGGGGAAACTGAGGCTCTGAGATGGAAGGAGGTATGTCCCAAGCCCCTGTTTGTCAGCAGGCACCCTGTTCTGCTGCTCACCCCTCACCCCCCGGAGCTGGTAACAAGCAGAATGGACCTGTGATTATTCTCCAGAGCATGCCTGGGAGGTGAAACACAGAGTACAAAGTGTCATTTTTATTATTATTGTGACGTCATCACTTTGAGAAGCTTATCTGTACACACATCTCCCCACCCCAACAACAAAGTCAGCTTCAAAAAAGACAGCCCTGTAGCAAACTGTTTGTTTCATGAGTTGCTTAGCGAGGAGAGGCATCTGCTCTCCAGATTCTAAAACCGTAGGTGTCGTGGGCAGCGAAGGCTCCCAGGTCTCACTGGCCGGCGGTATCTGGGGGCCGGGGGGCGGGGTGGTGCCCAGAAAGGGGAGGCAGAAGCCCAGCCCAGCTGGGGGGTGCGGGAGGGCAGAGGAAGGCTCAAAGACTCCTCTTCTCCAACACTGGCCCAACCCCAGTAGTTTCTAGAGTCTTCTACCCCAGCCTCCCTGCCCTTGCCCACAAGCTCACTAGCTGAAATGTCGTGCCCTCCCTCATGCCAATGAACTCATTCCCCAGAAAATGAGACCTAGAAAGGGCCTTAGACATCCTTCTGCCCAGTGGCTTGTCCCAGGAAATCTCAAGGCTCTGATACGCTGAGAGTCGGTGGGCTTCTTAGGTGCCCTTTGGTTTTTCTGGACCACGGGTCTTTTCTCCTTAAAAGGCACTGCTGTGGATCACGTTCCTTTGGGAATGTGCAAGACGCATGGTTTTCAGAGCGCGGTCCCTAGACCTGCAGCAGCAGCAGCATCTGGGAACGTCTAAGCGAATTCTCAGGTCCCACCCCAAACACCTACTGAATCTGAAACTCGGGCTGGGGACCAGCGTTCTGTTCATATGTGTATATTTAAGAGTTTATTTTAGTGTTTAAGAGAAGGTGAGAGAGGGAAGAGCGAAGGAGGAGGGCCCAGAGCAGTCTCTATAGTTGTACGTCATTAGTGGTGCTATGGTTTCATTCCATGCAGGTGGAGGTGGGGCTGTGTGGGGCAGGAGCCGAACTGGGGGCAGTTTCGCCACAGTTCAGCATATGGGTTTGCACAGACTGGGGCCGGGATTCCATCCCCAGACCTCATGGTTGCAAGGCAAGCACTCCACCTGTTGAGCTATCTCAGCATCCCCAACGTGTATCTTCACAAGTTCTCTGGGGTGATTCTCATGCACCTAAAATTTGGGAATCCCTACGCTAGACTGTCAACTCCATGACAGCAGCAACCCACCTGCTTTGTTTCCGGACACTTAGGCAGAGTTCCAGGAAGACAGTAGAGGCTCAGTAAATGTTTGTTGAATGACTATGCTAATTCAAGCTAAAGGGTAACAGCTGGAAATGGTGTCCTGGATCTCTATTAATATTTGCAATTGAGCAGGCCTTTAAC
This sequence comes from Craseonycteris thonglongyai, assembly GCA_004027555.1. Classification (NCBI taxonomy): domain Eukaryota; kingdom Metazoa; phylum Chordata; class Mammalia; order Chiroptera; family Craseonycteridae; genus Craseonycteris; species Craseonycteris thonglongyai. Next base: position 60,853 of record PVKE010000194.1, read on the forward strand.
GAGAGCAGGTGATAAAGGGGGTGCAAACACCATGGAGGAGCAGGGCTAAGGCTTCTATGGTTGGGGTGGTCGGAGGGCCACAGGGCGTAGTCCACCTCTATCTGAGGACAGCTAGCTTGAGGCATGGGGGGAGATCCTCTATTCTTGTGCTATCTTCATTGGTCCAAGCTCTTCCATGAAAATGATCCTCTTGGTTTTCTGGGGAGCAAGGCCACTGAGAAAACAGGAAGTAAAGGATGGATCCTTACTAACCGGAGGTGGGGAGGCATGACCATTGTCCCTATGGCCTGCACGCTTTCAAACTCATTGGGATTAACTGGAGAGCACACAGCGTAAATACCATTTTGCCCCAAATCCCCCCAACAGCCAACCTTCTCCGAGCCCAACAACTGGCCAAAATTTTACGTGAGATATTCAGCACAGCTCTTCTGTCTGGGTTTGTCATAGCAGAATCTTCCCTCAATACTCTGTAAGGTCAGTGTGTGGAAGGGGTGGCGGGAGGAGAGTGACAGAGACAAGAGAGGAAGGTGCCTTGGGAATATTTCTCCACAAATAACTTACTATTTTAGTTTCACTACTGGACTAAAAGCCAACTATCAATTAATTTTTTTTTTTAAGAAAAAAATAGATGTATTAATCTCTGCTTTATCCCTTTGTTGGCATGTCTGCCCTTTGCTATTTGTGAGGTTGTGTGTGGGTATGAATATCTGTGTGTGTCCACAAGAAGCGTTTTATAGTGTGTGTGTGAGGAACGCACACACTAGACACGCACATATTCACATGCAGATGAGACAGGGGCCTTTCAAAAATTACAAAACCGCTTCATTAATCCAACCTCGGAAATGATTGGACTTAGCATTTTTATGACATGGGCAGCACGCCCCCTCCACATGCCATCTCCCATGAGGACAGAAAAGAACATCATACTTTATTTTATGACCAACAGGTCATTCGTCTATATCTGCTCTTTAAAGCCACGGAGGACATTTTGCCAATCACCAGGAGAAACTAAATAAACAGAGCCAAACAGTGTCAGCTCTCTGCGGCTGAGTAATTATGAGGAATTCCTCTTTAAATAGAAGTTTAAGTAAATATAGAAAGATCACTTTACAGAAGGCAGCTCTCAAAGAGATGGGGGAGGGGGTGGCCAATGTGAGACCCCTTCCCAGTCAAGGAGAGGATGAAGATGAGGTTCTGGGGAAATAAGAACCAGGAGACTCGTCTTCCACTGTCCCCTCTTCTCTAGCTGGGGAGCCGGTGAGCACAGCGCAGCAGCGTGGCTTCCACCTTCACGGGGCGGCCTTCAATTTCAGAGGCTTCATTCATAAAAAATGACTCCTGTTCCAGGACCAAAACCCCGGCCCGGAAGAAGCGCGTGTGTGTGGCTGTCCTCTGTGGGCTTTGCTAAGCCCTCGGGGAGAGAGGGGCATGTGGATAACAGGTCGACCTTGGGGGCTCAGCCGAACACACAGGGGAAGAAGTCATTGATAATGCTGAATAATTAAATCGCAATACCATTTGGCGATTGGTAAGTGATGGATGAGTCAAAGGAAACAGTCGTTAATCTGGCCTGGAGGCAGGGAGCCCTGAGGCCGATGCCTGTTCAGATAGGTGGGGGAGGTGGGGGAGGACAGCAGGTGAGCAAGGCACAGAGGCACGAAAATGTCAGGTGGAGGGAGAGGGCAGGACGAGAGCTGCGTGGCGGGAACAGCAGGAATAGTGCCAGAAAAGCCGGGGCAAGCTCTGGAGCACTGAGTGCCAGATTATCTCCATCCTGACACAGGACAGAGGGCCTCTGAGCCCTAACCACGCCCCCTCACCCACTAGGGCAGCAAGTTTAGGTCTCTGGCCCTGGCTCTCGGGTGCTGGCTTCCCCTCTGGCTCTGTGCACGGTCGGACCCCCAGGCTGGCTGAATCGGGCGGGCGGCAGGAAGCAGCCACGTGCATTCCCTCATCCTGCAAACGGTTCTGAGCCCCCAGCTGCATGCCAGGCACCAGGCCAATTGCTGGGGAGGCACAGACAGAACAACCCCAGGGAGCTCACAGGCACGGGGGCCTGGGGGACATTGGTGGGCAACCGTCACCCCTTCTGCTGGGAGCTGGGGGTGGCATGGCGGGGGGGGGGCAACACCAGGCAGAGCTCCCCAGTCCTTAACCCCAGGAGCCTGTGAGGTCACCAAGGGGTTTGCGGAAAATGGCAAAGCCTCCGCTCTGTGACCAAGCAGAGCCAATGATACCGCTTGTGTAAATGCAAACTCTAAACCCCAACCGCCTCAGGGCCCACCGAGAGGAGCTGGGGGGACCCCCATGGGAAGCCCTCGGCATTCCCCGGAGCACCAGGTACCCCTGGGCCCTGGGCCCTCACCCGTCTCCAGGCGGAGACCTGCACTTTCTCAGCCTGGCGTTTTACTGTCAACTGAGTTTTAGAATTTCAAACATACAGCAAAGTTAAATGCATCTTGCAGGGAATACCTGTTCCCTCCCCACCACACCTAGATTTTCCAGTAACAGATTGCTGTACTGGCTTAGCCTTTATCTACCATCTCTTCTGCATCCATTCGACTTCCCAGGACATGTTTCAAAGTAAATTGCAGACCTCAGGTCACTTCCCCCTAAATACTTCAGTGTGCTCTTCGTTCATTAGTTCAGTATTTGTGTACAGTGTGTTTTCTTTTAATATAAAATATATGTCGGCTGAGTTTTGACAAATGAATACACCACGCAACCCAAAGCCCAGCAAGATGCAGAACGTCACTCCAGGAAGCTCCCTCGCGGTGGCCTCTGCTTCTGGCTTCAGCAGCCTCCTTAACAAGTGCTCGTCTGAGACACAAGGGCTGAGCTCACAGGCAGCCTGTCTGTGCCACATCCCTCCAACGTCTGACAAGTCCCCACCAATACGCCCCACCCAGCGCAGGCTGCCCGCCACAGGGTTGTGTGTGATGATGTCTCACACTTCCTGTGAACACTCTGTGGTCCCCTCTCAGGGCTCCGAATTCCCCGGGGGCCATGGCAACAGGAAGAGTCCGCACTTTGAAAGTCAGAGCAGAAGATGTGCTCCACACGGTGACACCCCAAGACGGGGGGCCTCAGTCCCTTCTGCACACAGACCAGGTGTTCTGAGGGCAAGTGACACTCCACTGAGGTTTTGAGGAATGAATAGGAGTTCGCTGGCTAAAGGTGGGGAGGGCATTCCAGAGCAGGGGGAGATCTCAGATGTGTTCACAGTGCGTTGGAGGATGCTAAGGAGACAGAATGGCTAGAAGTCGGGGGAAGAAGTTGGGAGGAGGAAATAAGAGCAGACAGTGGCTGGGACAAAGGCAAGGCCAATCGCCTTAAGGAAGACTTTGTCCTAATGGTGGGAAGCCCTGAGGAGGTATTAGGCAGAGGAGGGCACATACCCAGGCTTCAAACTTTCCAGGGGTTGCATGTGGAGGAAAGTTTGAAGGGGCTTGAGAGAAATGGCCACTGAATGGTGGTGAGTCTGGAGGGCACAGCCGGCAGGGTCAGTGGAGATGTGGACACCCAGGCTGGCCTGCCCTGCAGAACTGGTCCTTCCCACCCATCACCACCCCTTCTTCTTCCTGCCAGGGTGGTGGCTGTCTGGATCATGGCAGGTGAGGGAACGGTCCAGCCAGTGCTGGACAGGGGAGCAGAAGGGGGACAGACCCGGCGGACACTACCTCCCTCATAGGTCTGAGTCAAACGTGAGGCCGAGGTGTGTGATGAGCCTTTACTCCCACCTGAGCAGAAGATGCTAATATTTCACTTACCTGGCCGGGTGACCAGGTAGGATGGCCGCTCCTCACCTACAGGAGACCAGGTGAGCGGTGTGTCCTCTGGCAGGAGTTAGGGGAGGGGAGGGGGAGGGTGTCCTTCTGGACACAGCATAGGTTCTAAGGTCAAGGGCCTCAACCAGTGAAATCAGAGTCTCTTCAGTGGGTCCTGGGCCCCAGGGTCGTCGTCAAAGCTCTCCAGGCGCTTCAAGGCCACCAGGGTGCAGAGCTGCGTCCAGGGAGAGCGGAAGCTGCATGCGGGCTCTTACATGCTTTAGGTCAGTGACTGAACAACAGAACCCCGAGGAGAGGCTGGACTCGGGGAAGCCGAGTGACTGAACCCCAAGGTCAGCCTCTTCTTCCTGATGTGGCCCTGGCCTCTCCCTCTAACCCTCAAAGGCCTGGGTGGATGCGTCTTAACCCAGCCAAATCCACTCCGGCCCCTCCTGCCCCTTTGCCCCTGGGGAGGCCTCCGGGCAACCCCAGCACTTCTAGAAAACCACCCTGTGTGGGTTGCCATACTGGCCTGCCCACAAATCAACCCTAGAGCCGCACCCCAGTGTCAGGAAGGAGGAGGACTTTCTGGAGGCTCCTTGGCCGGTGTCTGTCCTGGGATTAAACCAGAGCAGAGGTGGTAGCCCCCCCGGCATTGTCTCCAGTTCAGGAGACCAGCAGGCATGGCAGGCTGGGGTCCAGGAGAAAGTGGGGAAGGGTCAAGTCCTCAGGATGGCCCTGCTCCCTGGAGAGCTTCTGGGAAGTTAGGAGAGACAGACGGTTATCTGCTGGGAATCTAGCCGGAGCCGGCAGGACCCAAGTTCCATCCAGCCTCAGGGCAGGGTGGCCCTCATGCCCCTCCCAACAGGAACTCCCTCTGGAATGATGACCCTCCTGTGACCTGTGACCTCTTCCTGGCCTCTTGCCTAACAGGTCCTGCCAAGGCAGGCTAATCTAATCTCCCTGAGTAGGAAATGAGAACTCCACCGAGAGGTTAGGTGACATTCCCAAGGTCACATAGCATGAGGCAGCCGAGTCAGTTCTAGAGTCTGGGGCTCCTGCCGCCTGCTCCCAATGGGGTTTAAATGCACCGTACAAATCATTTCACAGTCAGATCCATACTGGGCATCAATTCTGTGCCCTGCCCTCTCTAAGCTCATTGAGGGGAGGGACATTCGTGTATGTGTGTGTGTGGCCCAGGAGCCAGGAGCTGGGTGGAGACGCCTCCTGCACACGCAACACACACACACACACACACACACACACACACACACAAACACACACACACATGACCAAATGCCTGGACCTTCAGTGCAGGCCTTCCCGGGCTCACAGCAGGGGTGGGGCGGGGGGTGCCGCAGCCTTGCAAACTCAGTGGTGTTTCTGCTCAGCCTAGACTTGGTGGGAGGCAGGTACCGGTAGGTCTGGGTGGGCCTGTGAGGGGCTACGAGGGGTACCAGCCACAGATATGGATTGGACAGCGAGAGGGCCAGTCCTGGCTTCCCAGCCCCCTCTCCCTCCTGACCCCTGGGCTCGGGAGCCTCTTCAGTAGGATTATGACCAAGAAGAGGAACAGGGGCCTGGAAGCAGGGAACGGAGCTGAAGGCTGTGCAGAATGGCATCAAGGATTCAGGACTCAGGTCACCTCTGAGCGGGGGTCCTCTCCCCTGCCCTGTCCTGGCCCCCTCACTGGGGTCTTTGAGCATCCAGCCCTCCCAGGCCAGCTCCGCCCCCACTGCCGCTGGAGCTGGCTAAGAATTCGAGGCCAGGGCCTTTGGGAAGTGGAAACCGCTAATCTTATCCACTGCGCTCTGAGGAATTTGGCAGGACAGGAGGAAGGGGCTCCAGGGACTGGGCTGGCAGCCCCCAGCCTATCTCCCCCACCCTGGAGCTGGGCACGCTCATTATTAATAGCCCCACCATAAACCCCAGCGATAAGCCGGCTCCTCCTCCCACAACACACACAGAGCTTCAAGTTTGGAACAAGAAACCAGATGAACAAACGGCCAGACCCGACATGGCTGGGTTTTGTCCCTGAAACAAATCTCTGGCTTGTATCCAAAGAGGTCTCCCATGCCTTGGTCGACCCAACCTGTTCTCCAGATGCAACACTCACCCAAACTTTGTGCTTCCTCCTAGAGATGCTGTCCTCCTCCTGCCAAACGAAAGCTGACCGGGCCGAGCAGCCAGCTCCAGTCCCCTCTCTGAGGCTCCCTGCACCCCCACACAGCTTAGCATACTAGCCAAAGCAGGGGCAGAGGCATTTTTGGGTGGTGGCCTAACCCTTCCTCCAGTCCCTAGTCTGCAAGAGCCCCAGGGGAGCAGTAGCCAGGCCCCCTACCCTCCGGGTCCCCAAAGCACTATCTCCTTGGAGCACTTCTGTTGGTTTGCAGTTGTTTGTTGAGTGAATACATGAGTGCGTCAGAGAAGTTAGCCCACCTGGTTGCTAGATGGGGCCTGCAGAGCAATCGCAATGCAGCCAAGTTGGTAAAATCAGAGCACATGGCTGGGGGCCCAGTGGGGCTAGGGTGTCACCTGCCCGGGAACCTCGGTGCCTCTCCTGGGGCCTGGCCTCCTCAGCTGCCAGTGGGGTGACTGTGGTTTCTAGATGGAGCCCACCCCCTCTCAGAGCCCCCGAATGTACCCAGCAGGATCACAAGAGGCCTCCTTGGGGCATTAAGAGCTGGGCCAGGCCAGAGCCTCAGGACACAGCCAGGGAGCCGTTTGGGGTCATCATCAGTCCACGAGCCCCTTAAAGCACTTGGTAGCATACTTCCCAGGGTTCAACAGGAACACCCAGAACCCCAGCGGGGGAGCTCCGATCTGCCGGATTCTGCCCTTGGCCCTGCCAGGCAAGGGCCTGTAACTTTGGGAGGGCCTGCACTGCCCAGAGCCCTCCCTTAGTTGTTACCCCCGGAGGCTGCGTTCACCAGGACTCAGGCGCCCCCGGGGCCTGGGCCCAGGACGAGCTTTGCAGACGAAGGCCTGGGAGTGACCCTGCTGCCCACCTCTCGGGCCAGGACACTGGACAGGCCGCAGGGAGGCTGGGCCTTCCCAGGCCCTCCTCCTGGAGCTCGCTGGGGAACGGCCAGAGCTCCTAAGACTCATGAAACCACAGGTCTGCAGGAGCCATGCTGTGCTTTTCAGAAAAACATGACTCTCTTCCTCAGGACTAGCAAATTTTGGAACCCTTTTAAACAAAGAAACCACGTGGGAAGAGTGGAAAAGGGAGAAAGAAGGGGAAGGCAGGAGAGGGCAACTTTTTTTTCTGAGAACACTTATTTCTCTCTGAGTAGCCAAGCAAGCCCTAATCCCAGCTGTTTGGGGGCCAGATTCAATAAAATCTCTGTCTGCAGAGGCCTGAGCAAAGCCACAGAAAATAAATACTTCGTGGCTTGTCGGGTCTCCTGCCGCCTGGAGCCCCGAGAACCCTCTATTGACTCTCAGCCCAGTGGGATATGGACTGAGAGTGGAATTCTCTCCCAGCCGATCAACTTCCTCTCCCCAGTTAGGACCATTTAAAAATCATAAGTAGCGTTTCCGGTGTGGAAGGGAGAAAAACAGAAGAGAGCATATTTGGTTGAAGGAAAAAAAAAAAAAAACTACAGAAAGGCCAGTTTATTTTCAATCAGCGCCGGGAACTGTCAGACTGTCTTGTTTGTGTAAAATACTGTTTGGGTTTAGGGCCTTCGCTTGGCACTCACACTTCCACCTCCCATCTCCTTACCCAAATTCTCGTCTCTGCGGGAGGAAAGGCCAGGTCTCAGAATGTGGGCCACCCGCTCAGAGCCGAAGGGGCAACTAGGCGTCCACAGCCTGAACTAGGTGATGACTGGGGAAGTCAGGGCAAAAACAGCATTAGGAAACCAAGACGGAGAAAGCGTTGACTGAGCCTCATTGGTCAAAATGAAAGTCTTTTATAAACAGGGGAGGCATAGAGTTTGATGCTGTGGGGTGGGGGGCTCCCCCAGAAACCCAGGAGGAAAGGAAGGGTGAGGCACCACCCGCTGGGTAGGTGAGTGGTCCAAACAAACAGGAAATGGCCGGAGAGCATCCCTATCCCCCACCAGGGCCTGGGGACCAAAAATCCCAATTTGTTACAGGGTTTACAAGTCGAAGCATTTGGACAGCCATCTTGGGTATGAAAAGTTCTTACTAACCCTAAGGGCAGGCCGCAAGAATGTGACCTCTTTCTACTTCTTATATGGTCTAGACCAGCCGTTCCCAACCCTTTTAGCACTAGAGACTGGTTTTGTGGAAGATAATGTTTTCCACAGACAGGGTGTAGAGGCCATGGGGGGATACTTTTCGGATGATTTAAGTCTCAGATGCAACTTAATTGTCTCTTACCACTCTCTTAATAGGGTTTTGATATGAGTCTGCAAGCAACTGATTTATTATGGTCTCTGTGCAGTCAGACCTCTCTGCTTGTGCTGATCTGTATGTGCAGCCGCTCCCCAGCACTAGCATCACCGCCTCAGCTCCACCTCAGATCACGAGGCCTTAGATTCTCATAAGGAGCGAGCAGCCTAGATCCTTCACATGCTCAGTTCACAGTAGGGCTCGGCTCCTATGAGAATCTAATGCTGCTGCTGATCTGGCAGGAGACGGAGCAATGGGGAGCAGCTGTAAATGCAGATGAAGCTTCACTGGATCTCCCACTCTCACTTCCAGGTTCCTAACCGGCCAAGGACCAGTCGGTTCAGAACCCCTGGTCTAGACTCTCCCTCACACTGGGTGCCTGTGGATGTGGAAAATGGGGGTGTGAATTTACACTCTTCCCCTCTCCCATGCCATGTCCAGGAAGAAAACAATGATTGGTTCTTGTCTTCCCAAGGAAGGACAAAGCAGAACCTCTGGGCCTGGGTTCTGTCTCAGGCAGCCTGAGTCTGGGGAGCTATGCCCCCTCTTCTCAGCCTCTGCCGCTGCTGAGGGCCTTGTAGGGCTGCCGGAGAACCAAAGGTTCGGCCTATAAATATGACCCTCAGACCTGACATTCTACCCTCAGGTTGACAATATTAAGTTAAACACTGTTCTGCCCATGTTCTTATTTGAAAATAGAAATACTGTTGGGAGGACTGATTTCTAAGAGCACATGCCCCTAACTGAATTCCTCAGGAACTGGGGTTGGGTGGGCATGTCCTGGCCCAACCCTCAGGGGTTAGGGTTAGCTGTTACCCTTTCTAAAGATTTTTTTAAAAGATTTACTATTTATTCTTTTTGACACAGAGAGAGACAGAGAGAAGGGAGAGGGCCCAGAGCAGTCTCCATAGTTGTACGTCATCAGTTTTAGACATGGTTTCATTCCCCATAGGTGGGTGGGGGACCATGCAGGGTGTGAATCAGGTCGGGGCCTCCCACATGAGAGACACACCCCCACGAGCTGGGGACCAAACTGGGGGCCTCTCACATGGGAAGTTCAGCATATGGGTCTGCACCAGCCGGGGCCGGGATTCAATCCTCAGACCCCAGGGCTGCAAAGCAAGCACTTAACCCACGGAGCCATCCCAGCTTCCCCAGTTGTTTCCCTTTCTGGTAGAGCCAACTGTTCCCCAAAGCTCTCCCCAATGGCCTCGCAGTCAGGATTTGGTGGCTCATCCTACGGGAAAGAAAATCTCAGAGCCGGTGGTTTGGGTTAGAAAAGTAAGAGGTGTCTTATACATGGGGGCATCTTATACACGGAAAATATGATAATTTAGAAGGTGTGATTAAAAAACAAACTAACCTGGGTGGTGAGCACACAATGCGATGCATAGACAATGTAATGTAGGACTGTACACCTGGAAACAATGTAATTGTTACTAACCATTGTCACCCCAATAAATTTACCAATAAAAATAAATTAATTAAAAAACAAACAAACGAGGCCTGTAAATGGTGAGCTCTTTTTACGACATCTCTTCCCCGCAAACTGCAAATACCCTCAGAGAGCACTAATACTGTAGGCCTTTTCACTTCTTAAGGGAATTTGGTGGGCAGATGTTTTTTCTGTTTTTTTTAATTTTTTTTTTTAATTCTTTTTCTTTATTGTTTTTGACAGAGAGAAAGAGAGAGAGAGATACAGAGACAGAGAGAGAACCGAACTGGGGGAGCTCCCAGCTCAGCACATGGTTCCGCACGGGCCGGGGCCGGGACTTGATCCTCGGTCCCCAGGGCTGCAAAGTGAGCGCTCAACCCACTGAGCCATCCCGGCCTCCCCAGACGTTTTTTCTATCAGAGAATAACTGCAGGGGAAGATATGACCTGTGTGACCCTGACAGGCCACACCTTCTCCCATTCCGTCCCTTATCTGTAAACCTGAATAATACTACTTAGCTTCCAGTGCCACAGATCAGCACAAGGTTCATGGAGGAGTGAGAGGTTCTGACCTGCAAAAGCGGGGGTGAGGAAAGGGAGTCCCCCCAAAACAAAGGCCGTGGAGTTCTTTCTTCATTTGGAGACATTTTCAGCTTGGAAAACTTGTTCTAATTGTATTCCAGTTCAACTGGAATGCATTTAGAAAATACGTAGATTTGCTTCCGACTCAAACTGGTTCACTGGGTACTTTTTGAGGCATCTCCCCCATATTGGATTTAAGTAATAAATCAGTAAAAGAAAAAAAGTAACAAATTCAGGGTTGAACATTTCAGGTGAAAGGCTTTGATTCATTGGCTAGGATCAGGTTCCTGCTCAAATCACCTCAATGAGCATTTATTTAGGACCTAATTTGTTTCAGGAATGGGTGTGGGACTGTCTCAAGGAAATTCTGCTGGGCTGGAGGAGACAACTACACAATCTGACACCCCAAGAGCAAACCGCCCATGAGCCCCAACAGGAAACAAGACGTGAAACTGGTCTTAGTGAGGTGATGTGTGGTTTGGGGCGCTGAACAGTGACAAGAGAGTCCCAGGCAGTGGGGGATGGGACAGGGAAACAGGAAGGTCACAGAAGCTGTGGGGTGCACATAATCACAGATAAAAGGAAAGGGTGTGCTTTTGTCTGTGGGGGGCCCTTGGGCTTGGAGAGCTGCTTGGAAGACCCCATGGGGCCTCCATGCTGGGCCTTTGTGTTGGGGACTGTGTCCCTGCTCCTGAGAGAGGGCTACTCATGGTGTGAGAACTCCATACAACACATTCCCTGGTCAGAAAGACCAGCCTTGTGTATTTATTTGTGTTTTAAACAGCTTGATTGAGATATAATTCACATGCCATATAATCCATTCATTCAGAGTATAATCTAATCATTTTTAGAGTGTTCAGTTATATGCAACCATCACCATTGTCAATTTTAGAACATTTTTATCACCTGATTTAAAAAAAAAACAACTCTATATCCTTTAGCTGTCACCCTCCAATCCACTCCACTACCACCACCACTTCTACCCCGGCCCTAAAAAAACATGAATTTGCTTTCTGTCTATATAGGTTTCCCTACTCTGGACATTTCAAATAAAATCACATGATATGTGGCTTTTTGCATCTGGCTTCTTTCCCTTACTGTGATGTTTTCAAGGCCCATCCATGTTCTAGCACAGGGGTCCCCAACCCTCAGGCCACAAACCAATACGGCCCATGGCTTGTTAGGAACCAGGCTGCACTGCAGGTGAGCAGTGGGCTAGCCAGCAAAGCTTCACCTGTATTTACAGCTGCTCCCCTCGCTCACATGACCACCTGAGCTCTGCCTCCTGCCAGATCAGCGGTGGCACTAGATTCTCATAGGAGCACAAACCCTATTGTGAACTGAGCATGCGAGGGATCTAGGTTGTGGGCTCCTTATGGGAATCTAATGCCTGATGAGCTGAGGTGGAGCTGAGGTGGTGATGCTAGTGCTGGGGAGCGGCTGCAAATACAGATTAACATGAGCAGAGAGGTCTGAATGCACAGAGACCATAATAAATCAATTGCCTACAGACTCATATCAAAACCCTATCAGTTGGGGAAGCTGGGATGGCTCAGTGGGTTAAGAGCTCACTTTGCAGCCCCAGGGACTGAGGATCGAATCCCGGCCACGGCTAGTGCAAACCCATATGCTGAACTGGGGAGTGCCCCCAGTTCAGTTCTCTCTCTGTCTCTATCTCTGTATCTCTCTCTTTCTCTCTGTCAAAAAAATAGAAAACCCTATCAGTGAGTGCATCTGGTGGTGGGCTTTTTAGCTGCAAGTGAGTTGTATAGTTGTTTCATTATATATTACAACGCAATAATAATAATAGAAAGCAAATGCACAATAAATGTAATGTGCTTGAATTGTCCCAAAACCACCACCACCCCCAGTTCGTGGAAAAATTATCTTCCATGAAACTGATCACTGGTGCCAAAAAGGTTGGGGACTGCTACTCAGGCATATATTAGTACTTCACTTCTTTTTTATGGCCAAATAAAATTCCTTTGTGTGGATATAGCACCTTTTGCTTACCCATTCATCTGTTGATGGGTACTTGTGTGGTTTCCACCCTTTGGCTATTGTGAATAGTGCTGCTATGAACATTCAAGTTTCCATACAAGGCATTCCTGTTCTGACTCCCATGTTACAGATGAGGACATGTTTTCACTTCTCTTGGAGATATACCTAGGAGTGGAATTGCTGGGTCATAAGGTGCTTCTGTTTGAGGATCAGCCAGACGGTTTTACATTTATATATTTATTTTAAGGAGAAGGTAATGAATGAGAAGATGGCAATAATAATGAAAATCTGCTCAAAGCTAAGGGGAGCCCATGTTCAGGGAAAGGAGAGCTTAGATAAGCCCTCAGATCACTACAAGTGCATTGCCATCTTCCCAGTGGCCATGCCAGCTGGGTAACCCAGGGCACCTTCTTGTCACCAACCCGCCCCTTCACAAACCAAGATCCAGGCTGTGAGTCTCCAAGGAGCACAGCAAACAGGTCTGCATCAGCCTGGCATCTCTCCCTTCAGAGAATGTTAACGATAAAGATATCAAGGTCACGCAGGATGAAGAGATATGTTCAAGGTCATGTTCATCTTGGCACGTTAGTTAAGCTCCTACTATGTACCAGGGACTGTGAAGCATGTATTATATATAATATATATTATGTATACACAGGGCTCACCATGAACCAAGCACTACTGTAAACCCTTTCCTGATCACAATGTTGTAAATCCTTGCAGCAGCTCTGTGAGTGAATTCTGTTGACTCCCATGTTTTGAAGGAGGACAGAGTCAGGGGTAAGCTAGCTTCTCAAGGTTGAATAATTCACAGTGATGAGGTGAGATTCCAAGGCAGCCTGTCTGGCTCCAGCACCACCTTATTACACCACCTCAACTATTCTCACAAGGACAAGGCTGACGTGCTCATTTCATAGACAAGGACACTGAGGCTGCACTGGGTACGCTTTCCCCAGGCTGGGGACTCTAGCCCAGTCTCTCTAGCCCATGCCAAGACCTCCCTTTACAATGTTGGGGGACAGAGCTCAGCATGCAATGAGTCACAGAAATTGAAGGTATGGCACAAAGCTTCATTTATGCCACCTCCTCCGGGAAGTTCTCCCTGACTGCTCCCCCAGTCGGGGGTATAGGTCCCCCATCTGGGCTCCTGCAGCTCCCAGAGTGCCCTTTCCTGGGCCCTGCTCACTGTGTGTGACCATTGGCATGCAGGTGGCATTGGCCCACTGACTGTGAGCTTGACCTCGTCCCCTGGGCCTCTCCAGCCCTGAGCCCAGGGCCTGGCCCCAGCAGATGCCCAACAAGCATGTGGGGGATACATGGGCAAACCGCGGCCGTGCGGTTCAGGACGTAAGTGACAGAAGGGCTCAGGGAGGGAAGAGCTGAGCTGTGCCTTAAGCCAGGTCCTAGAGGTGGGGCACCCAGAGCAGTGGGGGGAGGGCACATGGGACAAGGACTTCCAGTGGGAGGGCTGGGGGTGTCCTCAGGGTCCTGAGGGCTAACAGCCCAGATGTGTCTGGAGGTGGGGGGACTGTTCTGCTGGGGGGGGGGTGGGGGAGGCGAGAGCCAGGAGAGCACAGACCAGGCCTTTGTACAAGTGAGAAGGCACCTTCTGCCCCCACGGCCCTCAGCCCTGCCCAGAACCTGTGAGCTTCCATGGACCCCTCAGCGGGCCCCCGGTGTAGACTCCACCTGCACATAGCACCTGAGCTTCTCTGGGGTACGTGTGTGTGGGTGCATGTGTCATGGTGTGCACGTGTATATATGGGGTGTGCATGTGGGAGCATCATGCTAGGGTGCACATATGTATATATTGGTGTGTGCATGTGTCAGGGTGCACATATGTATATATGGGTGTGCGCATGTGTCAGGGTGCACGTATGTATATATGGGTGTATGTATATGTGTCCAGGTGCACATATGTATATATGGATGTGTGCGTGTCGGGGTGCATGCATGTACATATGGGTGGTGTATGTGTCAGGGTGCACGTGTATATGTGGGTGTGTGCGTGTGTAGGGGTGCACGTATGTATATATGGGTGTGCGCATGTGTCGGGGCGCACATATGTATATATGGGTGTGCGCATGTGTCGGGGTGCATGTATGTATATATGGGTGTGCGCATGTGTCGGTGCACGTATGTATGCATGGGTGTGTGCATGTGTCGGGGTGCATGCATGCATATATGGGTATGTGCATGTGTCAGGGTGCACATATGTATATATGGGTGTGTGCATGTGTCGGGGTGCATGTATGTATATGTGCATGTGTAGGGGTGTGGGTGCATATGATGTGTGTGAATTTGTGCTGTAGTTTCTAAATTTCCCCAGCTGATTGACCCTGACAGTGAGGGGGTGGGAAGCAGAGGTGAGAGGATCCTGTGCCCCAGAATCAGAAACACAGGGTGTCTTTCAGAGGTCACAGTGGCTTTCACCCTGCTCCCTGGGGACAGGGCGGATGTGGGTCCCACATGTGCCGAGAACGGGACACGAGCTGGCCTTGTGCTCAGGCGAGGCCTGCCTTCCTCGGCTCACTCCTAGCTGGTGGGGGAAGGTCTGGACAGACACAGGGGAGGAAGCTGGGAGACGTTTCCAAGGGGTCAGGGTGCCTGTCACCAAAGACTGTGGCTCGCAGGAGACCCCAGAGGACAGATGGGGGGTCACATAAGGAAGGAGAATGTTTTGGAAACCAGAGACCCCTAATAGTGGAGGGGGCCGCCTCACATGGGAGCAAGCCCCCACCACGGGACAAGCTCCAGCAAAGCTGTGCCCCCCGCCCCACAGCGGGGTCAGAGGAGTCTCTCCTTTGGGGCACAGACATCGCATTAGACAGCGCCCCACAGACCCCCTCCACTCGGAGCTTCTGCAGGGGAAGCAGGGCCTCCTGGGAAACCTCCCTCCCAGGAAACGCATTTGCCCCGGATCCCTGGAAATTACTTAATCCTTCTCTCCCCAGCGGACAGTCCACACACTCCAGGCTGTCAGGATGTGGAGGGGAATGTGGAGCCCCCCCGCCCATGGTACAGAGGAGGAAACCAAGGAACTCGCCCAAGGTCACAGTGGTAGCTGACATTTCCCTGCACCCAGCTGAGCACTTCCAGGCATCCCAGGACACCTGAGGGCGTATCTGCATTTCTCAGGAGACTGAGAGGTCAGTTTGCCCCAGGTCACACGGCCGGGAGGGCGGGGCCGCACCCTAACAGGGTCCCCTCTCCTCCAAAGCCCTGGCTGGTGACTCAGCACCTCAAACCTCCGTGTCCCACCCACACTGATAACATCGGTAAGTCCAAGAAATGCAGACAGTCTCTTGCAGTGATGGCTCCCAGGATAAGCCCCGCCAGGCTAGGAAGTCATTTTGTCTCTTTGAGTTAGTTTCCTTCATTGTATAAATGGGTTAATAATGATAACAGTAATATTAGGAGCTTATAAGATTTCAGTAAATTACAAGGGCCGTCAGGAAAAAATCCAGCCATGAATGCCTCTATTTTTCATATTACATGTCTGGATACTTTCAGGACAGCCCTGGTATGTAATTTCTCCTTGGAGACCTCAACAAGTAACATGATTTCTTCCTCAATGCCTTTCCCTCTCCAAAGTGAAATGGGTATAGTATCTTATTTCTCATCGCAGTCTCAAATGTTAAGAATGATACAAAAGGCTGTTGAGCCATATGCCCTTGACACAGCTTCTAGACTTCAGAGCCTAATGGTCTCGGTTTATTGAGGTATAATCTATATATACAATAAAATCCACCCAGTTTAGAGTTTGTGTAGTTCTGACAACTAAATACATATATCCAGACAATCAAGACATCGGACATTTCTGTCATTCCAGAGTTCCCTTGTCTCTAGCCTGTCACCTCTCCCCCACACACACCCCAGACAACCAACGACGGGCTTTCCAGTGGGTTATGGATTAGTCTTTTCTAGGGTTGTTGCAAAGGAGTCATACAGTGTGTATTTTGTGTCTGGCTTAGATTCATCCACTATTGATATCAGTCATTTGGTCCTTTCGTTCTTTACACAAGGAGCTAATAAGTAAGCCAGTTGCTCCAGCGTGGCGCCGCCGACAGGCTGGGCCTTAGAATTGGCCAGTGTCCTATTCCGCGGTATTTCCAGGGCTAACGAAGCACGCGGGGCCTGGCCCACAGTAGGCGCACAAGTTCGCAGCGAGTAGCTTGATTAAACACGCAGCATTTGTGCAAAGCATAAAACGCCAGACCGAGGCGCTGAGTCGTTTCATTGCTCTTCAAGCGGCCCCAGCAGAGCGGAGGGGAAGGGGTAAAACTTCAATATGAAGTGCAAAGGACGGTTTAAAATAAAGAGCTTAAGCCGACTTGGGAATAGTCCCTGTGTTCAATTATCCACACAGCTCGGCTTTCTCCGCCCCGACCCCAACCGGGATAATTAAAAGCTCGACGCCTCGGTCCCTTCCCCGGGGAGGCGGCGGTGCTCCCGGAGTGAATGGGCTCTGAGGAATGAATAACGACACAGTGGCCTCATTGTTCGGCGGCCGGGGAAACTGAGGCCAGGGGGCGGGAGGGAGGCCGCCGGGTGACTGCAGGCTGGGTCACCGCGTGAGTCAGCGGCGCAGACAGGCTGGATCGCTGTCATTAGGGTTTACAGGCCCGCCGCCGCCACCGCGGCTGTGCGCCCCGGGCCCCACCCTGCCCGAGTCCCCGCCGCGGGCGCGCCTCCCCGGCCTCGCTCGGGCCCCCGCGCCGCGGCGCCCAGCGGGGGCGCCCCCACTTCCTCCAGCAGAGCTCAGGGCGCAGCTGCGGGAGCCCGGCCGCCCGCGGGGGGCTGAGGTCGGGGAGGGAGGAGCCGTGGGCCCGCCCGGCAGCAGCTCCTCCTTCGCGTGCTGCGCGGCTCCCCTGGGCCCGCCCGCTGACAGCGCGGTGCTTCGGGCCCCGCCAGGCGGCTGGAACTTGAGCCCCGGGGTGGCCCCCGCCCCGCCCCGGCCTCTACCTGCACCACCGGCGCGGCGCCCCGGGAGGCGGCGCGGACGCCGGGAGCGCGGCGCCGGGCAGACTGCGCACGGCCGGGCCTGGTCTCCGCCCGGCGCCGCGGTTGCGCGCGCGCTCCCGCCGACCCCCACTTGTCGCCGGCCGCGTGCGCCCCGGACCAACCCCCCCCCCACCCCTTCACTGTCCCCTCAACCCCATTCCCAGCCGCGCGCACCCGGGGCTCCACTCTCTCACCCCCTTACTGTCCCCCAGCCCCGTTCCCGGGCGCGCGCACCATGGGCCCTCCTTCATCTTACTGTCCCCCAGCCCTGTTCCCGGGCGCGCGCACTCGGGGCTCCCCTCTTTCACCCCCTTACTGCCACTCAACCCCGTTCCCGGGCGCGCGCACCATGGGCCCTCCTTCATCTCTTACTGTCCCCCAGCCCCGTTCCCGGGCGCGCGCACTCGGGGCTCCCCTCTTTCACCCCCTTACTGTCCCCCAGCCCCGTTCCCGGGCGCGCGCCCCCGGGGCTCCCCTCTTTCACCCCCTTACTGCCACTCAACCCCGTTCCCGGGCGCGCGCCCCCGGGGCCCCCGGCCCCCACCCGGGTTCCCGGGCGCGTGCAGAGCGAGTCTTCCCCGCGCCCTGACCTCGCGTCGCTGCTGCCGCCACCCGGCTGAGTCACGGGTCGTGTGCACCAGGCGACTGGGCACGGACTTCTCGGGCGTCGGACCCCTGCAGCCTAGAACCGGGGTGGAACCCCGCTTCCCCACCCCTGCCCCGGGGATGGGCCTGGCAGCTATTTTAGAGGAACCGTGAACACCCCCATTACCCTCAAGCCCACCCGTATCTCGTAGGAGCCCTTCCCAGCCCCCTGCCCTAGCCTCTGTGCCATCGCCTCCTCGAATCCGGCTCTGAATAATGTACTCCCTCCTTTTTCCCTCCCTCCACCTTGTCTCCTAACCCAGCCTCCTTGCCAGCGCCTGGCGACTGCGGGCCCCCAGTGCCACCGCCTCTCAGTTCCCCTCCCCCCGACCCCCCTCCAGGTGTGGCCTCCAGGTCACCGGGGGAGACTTGTGGGCAGGGGAAGGATGCAGTTACTGAGTGGACCCGGGCATAGGGTCACCCGGAGGGGAGTGCTGGGCAGAACCAGTGCCCTGTCTAACCTGAGGGGGTGGTGTGGGGTGTGGACTGCTGGACTTAGTTGTGGACCTGAATAAGTCCTTAAATTTTTAAAAATAGTCTGGCTGTATAGAGAAGAACACTGGAAGCTTTAAGTTCTCATCCCCTCGCCCGAGTCCAGAGCAAAACTCCAAACATTAAGAAACTGTGGCTTTATTTTGACCCGTTTACATAAATTTTCCACTTTGGGGGTGGGGGGGTGGGGTAGGGAGGTGGTGGGCTTGTGGAATCCTTAAAATAACTTTTAATGGAGCGAAGCCTTCCATTATGGGAAGCTCCTAGACGCGAGAGGCGTCTGGGGGCCTAGGTTCCCGTCACAGCCCTGCCACCAACTGGCTGAGCTACTGGGGCACCTCACTGTCCCTACCAGCCAGAGTTAAGAAAGTGGACGCCATGTGTAATAAGGTGCACACCCCCACCCCCAACCCGGAAAGGGGAGACGATGAACTGTCTATATACCAGTGAGAGATAAGACTGGATTTTCCTTCCCTAAAATTCTCTGGTAGCTTAGGGAGGGAGGCAAAGTGCAGATGAGGCTAAAAATAGAAAAGGTAAAAGCAGAAGAGCAGTTTGCTTTTTTGAATGGCACACAGCTCCAGTCATATTTATCACAGTCAAGGTCAAGGTAACCTTCACAGTCTGTGCAGTTGCATTAAATAGCTGTTACCCTTATCACCCTGGGGAGACCTCCGCTGAGAACTTCAATTTCCCACATCAATTCAGAACCTTCAGATCTTTGCACAATCCTCCCCCAAGGGACATGCTGGGAGGGGCACCAATGGCCTGAGAGGAGGGACTTTTGGTGGAAGCAGGCAGAATGAAGGTGGACAGGTGATGTCAACTTGATGTGTCACATTTCAGGGAGCCATAAAAGGTTTATGGCCCTGTCCCAGGACAGCCCTGCTCACCCGCTCCCCACCCTACCACCATGGCTCTTAGAGGCTGAGTAAAGGGGACATTTCAGGTAGTACAGCCATGAAACCCTACTGCCCAGCTCTGTGGCCCGGTAACCTGTCTGGCTCCTCCCCCTCTACCTCTCTGCTCTGGGTGTGGGTGACAGTAGGACAAGACTCACAGTGATTCTATATGAAGCAAAGCCAGTGCCGGGGTCCCCTTTCATAGCCCACCAGCAGCAAGCACTGCACGTAGCACTTCTGTGATGGGCCTGATGTGGCAGCGAGCGACGCAAAGGGTTTAATTTAAAGTGATGAAATGGTGGGAAGAATGAAAGAGAAGGCGATGAGTGCTCAACTTTGAAAGAAGGCAGGAACAATTACTTTAAAAGGTTTTAATTGGTCCTGTTCTGAAGAACTCACTCCTCTTGTGCTAAACCCCAGGCCAGCTCAGACCTGCAGTGCTGGATTGCCCAAGTGCCTCCTTGTTTGTTCCCTTTGAACACTGGCTCTCAGAGCGTATGCTTCTCTTGGCTTCACACTGGTGCCTTCTGCTTTTGTGTGTGTGTGCACATGCATGTGTGAGAGTGTATGTGTGTGTATGTGTGTGGCTGGCTACTTATCTATCTTGATATAGCAGTTTTCCAGACTGGTGGGTTGGAGGTCTGAAGGGAGGAGGACCTCTCTAATTTATTCTCCTAGCTCTGCAGCCTGACTCACTTGGGGCGGGTCTGCATCCCAGTCTAAGTAAAGTGTGTGAGGAAAGTGGCTTCCAGCAAACTGAAAACCATTTGGGAGAAGGGGCCGTAGGCATGCAGGTGAGCACAGAGCTATTTGAACCACAGCAACAAACTAAAATTGGGGGAGACCCCCACAAAACACCAAACTAGATTTCAAGTTGTTTGCAGATGGCTGGTTTGTGTCAGATAACAAGGCTGGGCTATTTGCAGCCATGTGGACTACTTTCATCTTGAGGGGAAAAGACCAGTCAAAACTCGGCAGTCTAGGGTCAAAACTGGGCAGTCTACTCTGAACAAATGGCTGCTTCTAGTACTAGGGTAGGAAATGTTCAAGATGAGCCTAGAACATCTTGTAGTGCCAGCAAGTAAGGAGGTGCCCACGTTCAAAAGGATGTGGGCATGTCGAAGGGACACAGGAGCCAACCTGCAAGAGCTCCTGACAGCCAACACTGGGCAGTTCAGGCAAAAAAATAAGTCATATCGGGTTTCAGTCCAGAGAATACAGTAAATATCCGGGAATGAATCCATATTGATGCAAAGAAATGACTGATTAGATAAATGAGGGAGAAGAGACAAATTTCTCATATGGGTAATTCCAAATAATTTATATACGTATTCTGCCCTCAAGGAAGTGAGCTTAATTCTCTTCCCCTTGAGTGTGGGCTGCACTTAGTGACTCACTTCCAAAGGGTCCATTATGAAAAGAGTGGTAGGAGAGAGTAACTTTGCAGTGGAGAAACCTGAAAAGACCACCTCAGCCAGGTGATCAAGGTCAACGTCATCAGTGGGAAGTCATGGTAATAAGCAGGGGTGGCCAACAAGTCGATCGATCTACTGGTGGATCATGAGGCCAATTTTGGTCGCTTGTCGATCGCTCGCAATGTCTGGGGTGGAATTCCGTGTACCATGGACTTTGAAGCGATTGTAGCTCTTATAACTCGAGCGGCGCCAATACAGCGCCCGGCTGATTTGAAGTGTCAAATCATAACATACAATCCTAAGAAACCGACAAAATGGGGTATCAGAGTTTATACTCTAGCTTAGGGGTGGCCAACAAGTCGATCGCGACACACTTTTAAGATAAAAAGTAGATCTTATATACAGAAAAGTTGGCCACCCCTGGTAATAAGCATGGGCCCCTGGTTTGATGTGGTGAGAACAGCACTTTTTACCTCTGTGGTCTTCCTTCCAAAAAAAACCCATGACCCCAGTCTAACCATGAGAAAAACATTACACAAACCCAACTGAGGGACATTCTACAAAATACCTGACCAGTATTCCTCAAAACTGTCAAAGTCATCAAAAACAAGGAAAACCTGAGAACTGTCACCATCCAGAGGAACCTAAGAAGACATGAGAATTAAATGTATGGTGGTATCCTAGATGGATCCTGGAAGAGAAAAAGGACATTCCGCGAAAAACTAGTGGAATTGGAAGAAATTATGGAATTTAGTTAATAGTAATATACCAATGCAGTGTTTGAGTTGTGCCAAATGGTACGATAGTAATGCATCATTTAATGTCAACAGTGAGGGAAATTATATGGGAACTGTCTGTACCATCTTTGCAGCTTTTCTGTAAAACTAAAACTATTCTCAAAGAAAAAGTTGTGCATGTGTGTTTTTAGGCTAGGCTGGCTTGGGTCTTAGAATCCAGGCCTTACGTGTTTTAAAGAGAAAGTCCTCACGATGGAGCCTGGGGACCCTGAGAGAGACTGCCGGGACTATTGGTGAGCCGATCAGGCAAAATAAAATAATTTGCTTTTTCAAGCACTTTATAGACCAGACAGAGTGGTTTTAAAGCAGCTTGCAGGTTGCCCAAACCAAAAACAAACACCGTCCTGAAATTCCTTTACCTCTAAAGTTAAATTTTTAGTTGCTTCCAAAGAAAGTGCATTAAAAAAAAAAGTGTGGTGATTCTATTTCTATAAAGTTCAAAAACAGGCAAAAGTGATCCCAGGTGTGAGTCAGAGAAGTGATGACCCCTGTTGGCTGGGAAGGAGAGAAGGTGGGAACCTTGAGGGACGAGTGGGGGTTTGGTTTGTGACCCGGGAGCTGGTTATCGGATGAGCTGTATTCAGTTTGTGAAAGTTCATCAAGCGGTACCCTTATGACCCATTCGCTTTTCTGTACATGAGCTACACGTCACTAAGGCATTTTTAAAAGATTTATTTTTATTGTTTTTTCATAGAGAGAGAGAGAGAGAGAGATACAGAGACAGAGACAGAGAGAAGGGGGAGGGCCCAGAACAGTCTCCATAGTTGCACATCATTGTTTTTTTCACATAGTTTCATTCCACAGGTGGGCGTGGGGCTGCACAGGGCAGGACCTGGGCCGGGGTCCTGCCCCGGTGAGAACTGAACTGGAGGCACTCCCCAGTTCAGCATGTGGGTCCACACGGGCCGGGCCCAGGATTCGATCCTCGGTCCCCGGGGCTGCAAAGTGAGCGCTTAACCCACTGAGCCATCCCGGCTTCCCCACTAAGGCATTTTTAAATCATAAAAGTTTATCTCAAGCATTAAATTTTAGAGCTGGAAGAGACCAACCTCACTCTCTCCACCTGCCCACCCTCCCAGGCGAAATCTAGAAAGGTCCAATAGTTTGCCTAATGAAGTGAAGCAGATGTAGTGGGCCATCCCAGAAACCTGGTGACTAAGGCTGGACCCCTCTACAGAGCAGCAAGGAGCCTTTCCCCAGGTGACAGGTCTGGGCACAGGCACACCTGCAGGGAGGGAACCACAAGGAAGGGCAGCACCAGTCCCCACCTGGGTGACCTGAGGCCGCACTTCATTCATCTGAGCCTTTGTTGCCCGCTGGTACAGAGAATCTCCAACTACACTCCGCTGTTCGCTCTTCAGCCAAAAACGCCGCCCTGTCGTTTGGTTAGACTGGTGTTGGTCAGTCAGCTTCCTCAGATTCCTCCACGGCCTAGACCCCTGGAAGTTTTGTGTCTGGGATATCGGGACCTGGTGCAAATGCTGGTGACTAGCTCTAGAACAGGGTGACAAAGAGGAGAGAACTGGACCAGGCCAGAGCTGGGCGGACGCAGCCTGCCCGAGGTTCTGTCATCTAATCTCAAAGGGTCATTTAGAGGACAGACGTGGGGTCCAGAGAAGAAGATGCTGAGCCCCACAGGAGTAAAGTGACTTGTGCAACGGCCAATGGGCTCCCTAAAGATCCCTACCTAGCTCAGGAGTGTCCTCTAATTGTCTGCCGCTGTAACCATGAGTTTTGTTTCCTTAAAGGACGTAGAAAATTTTTCATAGCTTTTCATTAAAGAATATAAAGGTTTTACGAACCAATGTCACCCCAATAAATGTAAGAACTAACGAAGGAAAAGAAAATAAAGTGAAAAGGATAACAACCAGATTAACCTGTCATTCCAGCGTTTGGAAATGCAATCATTTGAAAGTTGCTAACGAACACCTATTTGTGACACTACATTTTTTGTATGTGTTTTTGTTTTAATATTTCATTTTTGTGGCTAAGTTAAGCAGGAGGCCATTGCTGGGCATTGAATGGGTCTCCGGAGCGTCTCCAGGCGTCTGGAAATGGGCGGAGCCGAGTCCTGTTGCGCAGGAGGAGGAACAGCGACAGGGGAGGACGACCTGCACCCAGGAAAGCCTGTGGAGGTGGTTAGAAGGGTTTCTCTCTTGAAGAACGATGCCCACAAACATCAATCTCACAAACCAGTGCTTTGAGAGCTGGTTCAGCTTTTAAGTTGCCTTTTTTTTTTTTTTTTTCTTTAAATTTTTGTTTTGTTTGGTTTGAGCCTTGTAGACTCATCTGCAGTTGTAAGAAATACTACAGAGGGGAAAGCCAGGACGGCTCAGCGGGTTGAGCGCTCGCTTTGAGGCCCCGAGGACTGAGGATCAAATCCCGGCTCCGGCCCAGGCAGGACCCACATGCTGAACTGGGGAGTTCCCACAGTTCAGTTCTCTAACTGTCTCTGTCTCTGTCTCTGTCTCTATCTGTCAAAAGTAAAATAGAAATAAATATGCGCTGAAGACAAAAAGATAATTTCTCTCTATAAATGTGAAAAGATAAAAAAAGAAATACTACAGAGAGATCCTGTGGATACTTCACTCAATCACCCCCTGTGATAACACCTTTCACTAAGTTTGTCTTTTTACATGATCTGATGAACTTAAGGAAGCTTAGTGGAAAATCATCTAGCGGAATCCTCTTCTTTTAGTGATAAGAACACTGAGGTCTGGTGTGGCCAGCTGACTCCCGGGCTCACACCCGGGAATGACAAGGGGTCTGGATCCTCTCCCTCTGGTCTCTGGGCCTCCCTGGCTCCATCTACATGAGGTTTCATTTTCTGTTCCCCAAGATGCCTGGGATTAAGTTAGTCTGGCAGGTAGAGGTAGCACCCTCTTGTTTGTTCCCCGCCACCCCGCTGATAAAGCATCAGAAGCTTATTTCTCACTGTTCTGTGAGCATTGTGGGTTGGCACCGAGATCTGCTTCATGTTGTCCCCATTCAGGGCTGTCTGACCAGGAAAACGGGAGATTGTACGCTGCCTCTTCCACTGGCATTTCATTGTCAAGCCACAGGGCTGCGCCTAGCTTCAAGGGGGTATGGGATTCTGTCTATGACCTGTAAGTGGAACCAGATATATATGCTGGGCAGCACCAATGAACATCCCGAGAACTCTCAGTCTATCAGGAGAGATAGGACCTTCTGTTTGTCTAGAAGTCCAAGGCACTATCCGTTGTACCACTGAGCTGTGGGAGATAGGACCTTCTGAGTCGGTCGCTGGCAAGCTTCTTTGCATGATTAGAGTGCTTGTTTTCTCACTGTACCTTTTCTGCCTTCTTTGGCTGTCTCCCAGGGCTGGTGGGCATCTACAGTGGGTCCTGCAGTAGTCACTGGGTCCTACAGCCTTACCTCCTCTCCTGGGGGGAAGGAAGGAATTTTGGGAGGCATGCTTGCACCTCCAAGCAAATGAGCTCCTCTTTTGTATCAGCTTCCAAGAGGAGCTGATACAATCTGAGGCTATATAAAAAGAGAGACACAACTGTGGAGACTGCTCTGGGCCCTCCCTCTTCTCTCTGTCTCTCTGTCTCTGTCAAAAACAAAAACACAATAAAATAAATCTTAAAATAAATAATAATAATGGAGGGAAAGCTGGCATGGCTCAGCAGGTTAAGCACTCACTTTGCAGCCCCAGGGACCAAGGATCAAATCCCAACCCCAGCCCATGCAGACCCATATGCTGAACCACATGAGGTGTGCTTCCCATGCGGGAGGCCCCCAGTTCGGTTCTTGCCCCCTGGTTTCTCTCCTGTCTTGAGGGGGTGTGCCTCCCATGCGGGAGGCCTCTGCCTGGTTCCTGCCCTCTGCGGCCCTCATCCACTTGTGTGGAACAAAACCATGTCAAAAACTGATGATGAACAACTATGGAGACTGCTCTGGGCCCTCCCCCTTCTCTCTGTTTAAAACAAGAAAATAAATCTTGTTTTTTTTTTAAAGGGAGATGATAGTTCTGGCACATAATGGCATTAATTAGATGACTTTGTTCATTCATTCATTCACTTGATACTCATGCCTAGGATATTCCAGATCGAAAACACCATGATCTTGGTACCAACTTTCAACAGGAATGTTGACCAATTGAGGGTCCCCAGAGCATGTCAACCACGATGATGAGGAATCTAGAATCCTATCCTGGGATGATAGCCTGACAACACAGGGCATGTTTAGTTCGTAGGAGAGAAGGTGAATGAAGAAGTTAGTGAAAGTCTCCAAGAGGGTTGGTGGGTGAGTAGATTACATTTGTTAAGTAGCTGCTGAAGGCAGGAATTGGATCAATGGGCGAAGTTATAAGCAGGCAAACCTCAGTTCAGTTCAGGGTCAGCCTTTTACCTAGAAAGTTCACCAAGGGAAGAGCAGGTTTCCTTGAAAGCAGGGAATTCACAGTCCTGTAAGTCTTCAAATAGGCTCTTATGGATCAGTTCAAATGCTCGTCCCAATTCTGAGTCCATAATTCCTGAGGAAAGAAAATTTCCATCATTTCTTATTTCAGGAGCTAAAATGTTATCTTAAACTGCAAATTAAGTCATCAGAGTTGGTCTTTTTCATATACAGGTCATAATAATGTATTGATTGTTATTTTGCAGCTAGCAGAGCACATTTACTACGTGTCAGGTACTTTTCTAAATCCTTTACCTATATTAATAAACCTATTAACTTACTTAATTCTCAGAACAATCTGACTAGGAAGGTGCCATTATTACCCCCTCCCCACTTTACAGATGTGAATGCTAAGGCATATTGCTGGTAAAGGGGCAGAGTCAAGATTTGAATCCAGATCCATCTGGCTCCAGAGTTTGTGCTTCTAACAACTGCCTCTCATGACACCCTTTTTCACAGCTGAGGAAATGGTACCCAGTGGGATGTAGTGATGTGTCTATGGCCACAGGGCTAGTTAAATGGTGGCACCTAGATCTGGATGGAACCCAGGCGTCTAGCTACCCCAATGTGCTCAGTGTGGAAGGCTTTTATCACCTATGACCCACATATCGATTAGAGTCCTGGACAAGTTACTGCATGAAATGAGACAACTCTGCCATGAAGACTGAAGCGCATGCCCCGGAACCTCCCAGCAAACTGAGGACAAAGCTGTGGTAATCCAAATGCCTTTCTAACATAGTGAGCTGCTTGCCTCTTCCCAGTTCCCAAGATTTGGAATACTGCCTCCTCTTTCTCTCTATCTATAGAAATCTTAGCAAACATCCAAAACCCACTTGTTGGCCACGAAACTTCCTAAGTCTCGTCCTCTGACAGGGCTCAGTTTCTACACATGCCCTTCCCAGGACAGCCCTTTCGCCTGACCTGCAGCAGCAAGTTCATGGTAGCTTAGGCCAGCAAAGATGTGGGGACTGTATGGAGGCTAAGTAGATCGGTCTTCTCCTTCTGGACTTTGGAAAACTTTCTCTGTAAAGTTGTAAACAATTTGCCTCTTGTGTCCTTCTAATATTCTTTTTTTTTTAAAGATTTATATTGCTTTTGATGAAAACAGAGAGACAGAGATAGAGAGAAAGGGCAGGGCCCAGAGCTGTCTCCATAACTGTACATCATCAACTTTTGACATGGTTTTATTCCACACAGGTGGGCAGGAGCCACACAGGGCTAGGGGCCTCCTGCTTGGGAGGCAAGCCCCCCTTGAGCCAGGGTTCAAATGGGTGTGTGTGTGTGGGGGGGGTGAGAACTGAACTGGGGGCCTCCAACATGGGAAGCACATCCCAGTTCAGCATATTGGTCTGCACAGGCCAGGGCCAGGATTCGATCTTCAGTCCCCGGGCTGCAAAGCGAGCGTTCAACCCACTGAGCCATCCTGGCTTCCCCTCCTTCTAATATTTTTATGGCTTTAGTTTTTATTTTTAAATCTTTGATTTACCTGGAATATCTTTTGTTATATGGATGAAGGAGATAACCAGTTTTGTTTTTTTTCCCATGTCCCCATTGAGTTGTCCCAATTCTATTTATTTTGGTTGTCCATTTTCTCTCAGATGATTTGAAGTACCATCCTTATATAAAACTAAGTTCCATCTATACTTTAAATCATTCAGAGTATGTTCTTTGACCACTGTGAAATTAAGATACTAAAAGATAGCTAGAAAATCCCCCAAATGTTTGGAAACTTGGTAACAAACTCCTAAAATAATCTATGGGTCAAATGGAAAGTAAAAAATATTTTTAACTGAATGATAATGAAAATATAAAATATCAAAACTTGTGGGCTACAGCTGAAAGAAGTGTATAGTCGGATGAATATATTTATTACAAAAGAAGAAAGGTTGAAAATCAATGATCTAAGTATCTATTTCAGTTAGGGGGGATAAAGCATATTAAACCTAAAGAAAAAAGGAAGAAAACAATCAAGAGTGGAAATTAACAAAATAGAAAACAGACATATAATGTAGAAAATTTTCAAAGCCATAAGTTAGTTCTTTGAAAAAACCATATGTATTTAAACGAATTTCTGGCCTTTCCATTCTGTTCTCTCTGTGCGTATGTCAGTAAAAAACTACTTTAATTGCTAAGGTGCCTTTTAGTATTTGATTGGACTAGTCCCTGTCTGTCACTCTTTTTCAGATTTTATCTAGCATTTGCCTTTTATTTAAACTTCAGGCTGAGTCTATCAGCTTGGCCAGTTTCCATGCGCAATCCTTTGCTTAAAACCTCTTGGCATTTCTATTGGGACTAAGTTAAATTACACATTAATTAGAAAAGGATTGATATCTTTACAACGCCGTGTCTTCCTACCCAAGAACAGGGTATATCTTTTCAATTGCTCAAATCTCCTTTAGTGTTCAAATATTTTTTTCGTATAGATCATGCATGCTTTCCCTAAGTATGTTATCTTTTTGGTTGCCATTGAAAATGGGAGCTTTACTTCAACTTAGAGCATCAGTTGGTCAACTGCTAATACCTCTATTTCACATGTAACGAAGATTGTGTTTTGGACATTTTAGCAAAACCCATATGAATCATACTTGTCAACCACATCCTCTTCAAACGTGAAATACACACCTGAACTTAAGTTTCTATCGTAATTCTGAAATACAATCTTTACTCAAATGCTGTATTTGTCCCAAATGTTTCAACAAAATGGCTGCAGATGCCCCAGAGCCATATCAAGTATTTTGGGCCACCGTTACCTCATCACAAGTATCTATCACAAGTGTCCACATTGTGCCCTGGGTACTTTGCAGACAATGTACCTTACAGATCTGATCATCCTCAGGAGAGCTTATTAGAAGCACATGCTGCAAAACACTGCCCGTGCATCCAACGAGATGAGCATACCCAGACCCAGCAGAGATCCAGAGACACTCTCGCAAGCTCTACGGTCTTCTTCATCTTGATTTATCATTTTTCTAATATAAAAGTAATGAATACATATTCATCATAGAACTTTAGGGAACATATGAAGAAGAACATAAAAATACATCCCTAATCCCTACCACCCAGAGAGATGTTTCCGGATGAACTTTTTTCTTTGCATATGTACTGGTACACATATGCCAAACTTGAGATCACTATGGGTAGATGGTTTTGAATCCTGCTTCTCAGGAATATTTTGCCATGCCATTATATATTCTTCAAAAGCAGGCTTTTTGACGGTGGTGTGGTGTTTCCTAACACAGGTATGTATTCTGCAATTTATTTATTTACCCATTCTATTATTTTGCCCTTGGGTTGTTTCCATTTTTTCCAAAATCAAACTTAAGTCAACACCCTGTACAATCATCTTTGCCCTGTTATCTGATTTGAAAATATTTCTAGGTCCGTTATTGGGTCAGAAATTAGGAACATTTAAAAATACTATAGTAAAGGGGAAGCCGGGATGGCTCAGTGGGTTAAGCGCTTGCTTTGCAGCCCCGGGGACCGAGGATCGAATCCTGGCCCCGGCCCCTGTGGACCCATATGCTGAACTGGGGTGTGCTTCCCATGCAGTTCTCAACCCCAAGTTGAAAACTGATGTACAACTATGGAGACTGCTCTGGGCCATCTCCTTTCTCTCTGTATCTCTCTGTCTGTCAAAAAACAATTAAATAAATCTTTAAAAAATGCTGTAGTAAAATATATATAACATAAAATTTATCATTCTTACCATTTTTAAGTGTACTTGTTCAGTGACATTAAGTATATTCACATTGTTGTGCAACAATTACCACCATCCATCTTTAGAACTTTTTCATCTTACAAAACTGAAACTCTGTACCTATTAAAAACACTCGCCATTCTCTATTCCTCCAGCCCCTGGTAAACTCTATTCTCCTTTCTGTCTCTATGAATTTGACTACTTTAGCTACCTCATACAAGAAGAATCTTATAGTATGTGTCCTTTTGTGACTAGCTTATGTTACTTAGCATAATGTCCTCAAGGTTCATTCATGTTGTAGCCTGCGTCAGAACTTCCTTCCTATATAAGGCTGAATATTATTCCATTGTATGTACATACCCCATTTTGTTGATCCATAGGAACATTTTTAAGGCTCTTGATCAAATTGTCTACTACTGTCCAGATAGATCACACCAATTTATGTGTCTACCAGGAATGTCTAAAATTAAAATTGTGACGTTTACACATCTAACTCTGTATTATAGTAACTTGTGGTCTGATTTATTCATATTGCATCTGTGTAGAGTTTTCTGCTCTTGTAGATCTGCAGGATCAAGTTACTGCAAAGGAGGCCCTTCCCTCCTAGTGTGTGTGTGTGTGTGTGTGTGTTACATGCGTATAACTGAAGATGAGCGTATTTAGCATTATCAAAGGGCAAAGTTGCTCGTCCACAGTTTGGATCCAAGCCTTGGAATTTAAACTCCTGCCACAACTGTCATTTGTTCAGTTTTGACCTCCCAGGTTCCATTCTTTTTAACCTGATTCCATTTCTGTGCCTACCAAGAAAGGCACAAAAGATTATATTTGGGAGGAAACATCTGGAATTTGTATAGCGTATTAAATTTTTCAAAGGGCATCGCTTACATGATTTCACCTGGTTTCTACAATATCCGCAGCCCCAGGAGGCAGGCAGGGTGATATTTTCAATGATATTTGTGGACACACAGGTTCAGAGTAATGACACTACCTTCTAGAGGTTGCACAGCCATTTTGGGACCCTGGGACTTAAGCTCCTATCTCCTGACCCTTATGAGGTCTGTTCCCTCACTAACTCCCACTCAATCTTGCTATTGCTGAAGTGTGCTACTTCTTCACTTAACATGCCGATGTTCTTGGGTTTTCAGGAATGTACTTTCTTGGAGAGGAAGGGGAACAGATCTTTTAGTCACACATAACACACTGTACTTGCCAAGCACCTAATAGGGACATAAATATAATTATATATATATATATATATATGGTTTATTTTATTGATTGAGAAGGAGAGAGGGCTCATAGTTGTACATCATTAGTTGTGACGTAGTTTAATTTCACACAGGTGGATGTGGGACCACTCGGGGTGGGAACTGAACCAGTGGCCTCTCACATGGGAGGTGAGAACCTTCACCGCCATCTGGAGGTTACCAGTTGCACCGCAGTTCAGCATATGGGTTTGTACAGGCCTGGGCCAGGACTCGATCCCTGGATCTCACAGTTGCCAGGCAAGCACTCAACCTGTTGAGCTCCCCCAGCATCTCCAATACGTATGCATTAAAGAATGAAGCCACACTGGCTGATGTGCCGGCCAGATCCTTTAGAGTGTTCAAAATAGTCCATGGGACCCTGAGTGTTGGGCTGGAAGGCTGTGTGGAGTCAAAGACAGCGAAGTCCTGGGGGAATGGAGCCATTCTCTTGCAAGATTAAAGGACCCTGGGGAGCCCATATCACTCACTCAGAGAGAAGGAGAAAGGGAACATGGTGGCTGAGTGCCTGCTGGGACCTGGGTGTTCCTCCCTGAGCTGAGATTCACTCTGCCCCTCCGTGACTTCTCCATCTCGCAAGCCAATGCGGGGTATTAGGAGACAGCTGGTTAGGGCTGGTGGTGAGTGGCATCTGTGCGGTATGGAGAGGGGTGGGCGGGAAATGGAATGGGTATGCCCACCCTCGTCTGGCATCCTGAGGGATTTACTAGTCATGGAATAGGCAGCCATTAAGTGTCTCTGCCTTGACAGAGAGCTGGCAGAAGTCTATTTGGAGACGCAGTTCTGAGTACACAGGCATTATCGGAGCCTCTCCCCTGCTCAGGGCCCACAGTGGCTCCCAGGAGACGGAGCTGGTGCCCATCAGAGCCCAGGGCCATGGGAGAGACGACAGCCGGGCTGGGAGTGAAGGGCGAGGCAGAGGCCTGAACGGTGAACCCTTGGGGAGCCGCTCAGTGGGAGGACAGCTGCCCAACAGGCTGATGTGCCAGGAGGAGGCCAGGAGGGCAGACGGGAGCTCCAACCCCACCCAGGGTCTGTGACCACTGGCTGCTTCAGGATCTGTTAGGTGCAAAATACACAAGCAAGAAACACGGGGCTCTTCTGGAAAGGTCAGAACCCAGCTAACGGGTTAAGCCCCTGGGTTTTACGAGTCAGCTGATACCCACGTTCCTAGGCCTCTTTTGGCATTTTTTCTTTTGTTTTTTCGAAAGTAAGATTTTAAACAATATGATCAGGTTTAAACAGATGATCCGTTACAGATTATTCTAGTGTCGGTTACTTAGCCATCTTCATCATCAGATTGTACTTCGTATGATCCTCTTCATTCAAGGAGAATGAAGAGGAATGGACAGGAGCTATATGTTTGCATAGCCATGAAACACTAGTGCATCTAGTGCACAAATGCATCCAACAGTGAGGCCGCAAATGAAGGGCTTACTGGTCAACTGGCCTGTGTTAGTAAGTACACACTGCTGAGGCTTGGGTACCAAAGAAGTATTCTATCCTGGGTTCAGAAATGCCTGACTGGAGTTGCTTCTTACCTCACGATTCCGTAGCTCCATCTCTACAGTGTTCCTTCACATACATCATCTCATTTAATGTCATGACAGCTCTGTGTTGGAAAGCAGGTCTTAGTGACCAGGGGAATGATGCTTGAACCCAGCACTTCTGGGGCCACCACTGGGGCGCCTGGTGCCTCCCCTGAGACAGGTGTCTCCATCACCTTGGGTTTGCCAGCATATTCCACTTAACAAGCACGAACACCTGGGAGGCACTGCATGATCCTGCCCCTCGGCCCCTGCCTACACCACCCCAGCCACGCGGGCCTCCCCGCTGTCCCTCTAACATGTCAGCTCACCTGTCTCGGGCCCAGGCTCTGGCTGCCTCCCTTTCCTGGAAGGGCCCCACCTGAGCTTTGCTCCTGTCCACACAGGCCTTCCCTGATCCCAAGTCTGAAACAGCCACTCCTAGCCCTACCCACCGACCCAAGTCCCTCATCCTACCGCGTGCTTTCCAGAACTCTTGTAACTGTGCAGTTACGTTGTGTACGTATTTGCTTACTTAGTACTTTTCAGTTTCCCCCTAGAATACAACTTCCCTGAAGGAGAGACGGTGTGCTTAGAGCAAGGCTTGCCACGTAGCTGGGGTACAGGAGAACCGAGGCGTGGTCCCTGCTCGCCAGATTCATGGCGCAGCCAGGGCGGCAGAAGTCTGGGAACAGCGAAAGGTGATCCTATAAGCTGCAAGCTATGGATCATGAGTGCCGTTTGAGTCGCAGAAGGAAGGTCACTCACTCACTGACAAAGCACCTACTACGTGCATAATAGCCGGGGTCAGCCAGCCAGGGAGAGCTGGACTGTTTATTCTTTTCTTTTTTTCCTGTTTTTTTTTGTTTTGTTTTTTAACCTACGTATTTGCTTTGTTGTCTTTTAGATATTTAACTACCAGCGGGGTGACCTCAGAGAATTTTCTCCCCATCTTCACGGAATCCCTCATGAGAGAATGCAGGTGAGAATCCTCAGATGGGAAAGGGGTGGAGGGGGAGGGCACGGAGTCAGATGTAATCAGGGACAGTTTTAACCAAGTCCCCTCAACGTTGGGGACCTTATTCCTCAGTAGGGCATTTAGGCCTCTGTCTGTCTGAGTCTATCCTTGGGCTTCAAGCAGCAGTTTGTCATCCTTAGCATTCTGAACCCCCAATTCAATGACCAACATTTAATTTTGCTGAATGTCTGTACAGAAACACAGTCTAGTATCATCACCATTTCATATACGTTAGGGCACATTAATTCTTCCAACTAGGTAGGACATCATCTCAGAATAAACTCCTTTGTTACTGCTCAAACATCATTTATTCAGCTGATAGCGGTTGAGTGCTCTTATAACTATGTACTTGATGGACTCGAATACTTTCCATCCTCATGGAGTTTACAGGTAGGGGCTGGGGGATAGCCGTGAATCAAGGAAATGGAATTCAGTGTAAATTTTAAAGTTATAACTAGTGCAACAGGGAGATGCCTGGGGCTGTGAAGGGTCCTAGTGGTGGGGGTGATGCAACCTAATCTCACCGATTAGGAACCCAGAGGAGAAGCAGTCGAGGAGGAGAGGTGAATTTCAGGAGCCGCGTGAAGGACGATATTGAGGTGACCGCGAAGGTAGGGAGAGACGCCAGGCCAGGCAGGGCTTTGTAGGCTAAGGATGGGAATCTGTCTTTGCTCTGAAGGTGGCAGGAAGAACTTGGGGTGGCAGTACAGTCAGACTACAACTGAGACCAACCTCAGCAGAGGGCGTTCTGGTGGAGTGAGGCAAGAGCAGATGTGGGCCTCTGTCACCAGAGAGAGGCTGGCGGCTTGTGGCACAGCTGGGTGGGTGGACTTGGAGAAAAGCACATGGGCCAGGAGGCATCTCAGAGGTAAAACTCAGCGGATGTGGAGGCTGGTTTGGACCTGAGAAGAGGAAGAAAGAGGTTGCTGTCTAAGCTGATCCTTCATTTTCTGACCCCCATCCCCACCCCCCTGGATGGGGGGATATTCTGAGCATGGAGCTCCTCTGCAGTTCTGGGAGGAAGATGCCCTGGGGGCATTTGGGGATGCTGGGATAGCTCAGCGACTGTGCCCTTGCCTCGCAATCACAAGGTCCCAGGTTCAATTCCCAGCCCCGGCGCCAGCAAACCCATATGCTGAACTGTGGCACAACTGGTAAACGCAGGGATGGCTCAGTGTGTAGGTTCTCGCCTCCCATGAGGGAGGCCCCTGGTTCATTTCCTGCTCCACGCAGCCCCATATCCACCCGTGTGGAATGAAACCATGTCACAACCAATGATGTACAACTATGGAGATTGCTCTGGGCCTTCCCTTCTCTCTGTCTCTCTCACCTTCTCTCAAAACAATAAAATTAAAAAGAAAAGGTTTGGGACATAATGAGTCTAAGGTACCTTTGATGTCAACTAGGCAGGGGGATATGTAGGACAAGAGTTCAAAGCCGAGGCTAGACTTTTAACTTGACTCCCTTTCTGAATCTGTCTGTAGTGGTGGCCACATTTCACCACCCCCATCACCACCACCTCACTTTTCTCTTCAGGGCCTTTTGGACCACTATGCACATGAAAAGAAATCAATGCACTATGAAAAGAAATCTAAAACTACCAAATAAGTTAGCATTTGAAAAAATGCACCTACATGATGCAAACTTGACCATGGATGACAGGCTCTAATGTTTGGACTGGAAATGAGTAACTTCTGGTCTGTGTAACCTTTAAAATCCCTTCTAGTAGTTTTCCTTATCTTCTCTTATTGGTCTACTAGACTCACGCAAGGCCAAATAGCATCATATTCCCCTACTCTGGAATGCCTTCAAAATACACATTTGTGGGGTGAGAGCGGCCCACTGGGTCTCTCCTTCCCAGTGAAGGTGAAGGTGTGCCTCTTGTCTTGTCCTTGTTGCTTGTCATAGTTACCAACAAAGGAATTTCTAGGACATAGGAAAATACGCGTATTTATGACTCCTCGTGATGCCAGAAAAGGGCTAAGAAACACTTTGTGTGTGTTCTCACATATCCTTCTCTGTCTAAGAAAGTGATCCCCCACGCTTATGCGTTCTTACATCGGATGCTGGTCTGAAGTCCCTGACACTGGTCCTCGTAAAACGCCCGCCAAGTCCCAGACTCTAGAAAAAGGAGCTTCCTTCTTCATTACCCTATCACTCAGACACTTATCGCCTATAAAAATTCATTTCCTAGGCTGGGATGGTGATTCAAAATTATCTTCTTGGGGGCCAAGACCTCCGAATCCATGATAATCCTGATGATTAGCATCTGGATGGCCCTTAGTTTACATAGTGCTGGTGCTGGGGGAACACCCTGCCATGTCCCAGCCTCCCCTGGGGAGGGCTTTGTTTTCTGAGCCTCACGTCGGGTCTGATGCGCACAAGATGTTGTTAATTCAGTGTTCGTTGCACGAGGAAGGCAGACAGACAACGGAAACAGGCTTTCCTCAGGCCTCAAAGCTAGTAAAGGCAGAAAAGTCTATTCACTCCTAAAACTGGGTTTCTTCCGCTGCCCCCGGGCCTCACCAGTGGGAATGCTTTGACCATCACTCATGGGGCTGGGCTCCTTTGGTGGGTCCCAGAACGTGCTAGGGGCAGGGTGTGTGGTCACCTCTGACTCGTGTTTTCTCTCCTATTGAAACATCGTTCTCACTCCTGCAGCCTGCCCAGTTCTGATTCACCATTACTCGGTGTGTCGTCACTCAGGTCCTAGGCAACTCTGAGCACCAAGGTCATCCTCTAAGGACTTTTGGCAGCAGTATGGGAAAGATAAAAATAGCAATTAAAAAAATTTAGAAAACAGCTAAGGTTCACTCAGTAGTCCAATCTGACCGGGAGCTTGGAACCCTTGTGTGGTGAGATCGGAACAAAGACCGCCGGCCGAGTGAACAACACGAGTAACGCCAGGGCTCACCCAGGGGGCCTCTGCCGTAGGCTCCACATGTATCTCCTTCTTTTGCTCTCTTTAAAATCTTTTTTGTTGTTGTTGGTGTCCATGGGAATCGCCCAAACTGTGTGTCTGTCTACACTGCAATGGCGAATACTAATTTGTTGGTGTTGGCCTTTGAGAGCGTCATGGAGACGTCACAGGCCAATGTCACTGCTCAAGGCACTTTTCCCTTCAGCACTTGTGCTAAAACTGGCACCGTTTCCTGACAGGAACCAGTTTGACACAAGTGAGGCTTGACTGTTGATTTGTGGAGTGGAGATCATGGAGATTTCCTGGGTTATTTGAGCAGCTTTTCTGTAACTATAGATGAGCCAGTGGAGTTCCTGCACTTCCTTTCTACAAAGAAAACTTCATTCTGAGGGAGAAGATCTCCCAGAACATGCGTTACCCGGGCCTACTCACCTCCATCACGGACTTCCTGTGGCTTAGGAGCATTTCTAGATAAAGTTACGTGTGCAAGTGACAAGCATGGTGTAGGCTTTGAAGAGAGCATGACACTGACAGAAAACTGCATGTTTTTCCTTTCATCTGTTCAAACCATGGACGCTTCTCCCCAGCTAGTTGACTCAGTTAATCTAGGCCCAAATATGTCTTCCTTTGGGAAATTATGAGACCCCCCCTCCCAGGCCTAAGAAATCCTTTGATTTTCTGTTCTCCCAAGCAGGGAACTCGAGTCTCGCTGTCAGAGTAGCATTGATGACATTTGTACGGGTTGGTTGTTTTCATATTGGGTTGTTTAATACCACCCTTCCATTCCCTGGAGTTCTCACCTGGTGCCTGACTCCGCATCTTGAATCAGGGCCGCCTAATCATGTGGACACATTTCTGTTCCAGAAAGCAACGCTCTCATTTTCTTAGGTCAGGCAGTCTCCTTCCTGCGTCTCTGTGATCCCGACATCAGTATTTACGAGGCTGTCCCTCCCGGGTTAGGACTTGCACCTGACTGATATCTAGAATGACTCTGGATCAGGACTGGCGTGTTTCCTCACTGACTCTTGCCAGGGTCATGACGAGGCAGCCTCCACCCTTGCCGTCTGGGATGACACACTGGCCTCTCTTGTCATTGGCCTTCCTGTAACTGCCCCACAGAGAGACGCTGTCTACAGCCTCACTTCCACGTGGGGCCTCGCCAACCCGCCCTTTTCTATAAGGACATCTGAAGAGTGAATTTTAGGAAAAGGGAAAAACAGGCAGAGATTTAAAAAACAATCTTTAAATCTGTATATTTTTGAATAAGCAACACATTCACATGGTGCAAAACTTAAAAGGTACAACAGTCACTTACTGACATGTGACTGTATACTTGAATGTCTCTGATGTCCTTGATCTTCACCTTTTCTGGATGTTTCTCCTGTCTTCTCCAGAGACAACATTCACCTCCTCCTGCCCGGCCCTGCCAGCTCCCAGGATGTACCTAGCTGAGCGCTCTGGATAGCACCTGGCAAATGTTATGGATCAGCTGACAGCATGTCTGTAATACAAAAATATTTGATGAGTCAGGGCTTTATAGCATCTCTGTTTGATTGTGAATTAGATGCATTTTCATTCATTTATGTTCCTCTTCTTTTAAGATAAGCCAAGAAGCGCTGACTGTCACATCAGCCTCACTCATGCCCGTCTTCCTTTCACGGGCCACCGCTTCCATTTGTATGGCTGCCAGTTCAGGATGGTTTCCGGCTCGCTCACACATTTTTCAGGGGACGGTTGTGCAAGAAATGTCGATATTTTTCCAGCATTTTTTTTTTTTTTTTTTTTGGCCTCTTCAATGGTTCCTCCTTCTGGCTCCTGCAAAGGAAGATCCTCACCTCTGCCCTTGGCCATACCAACACACACCCACGTGCACTTCCGGGCCTCTCTCTGCTCTCCTCTTCCAGGAACCACTGAAAACGAGAAAAGTTCTGAAAGGAAGGATCCTGTCTTCCCCTGGACAGGAGCGTTTTGTCTCGTTCTTCCGCTTTTGCTTAGGGTTGCTTGTAGGTGTGGAGAGTTTTGTAGGTTCTCTTGTTTGTCCTCTTTCTCTCTCAAGTCTGTCTCCTGCTGGCCTCTGTGTAGGGTCCACCTGCTTCGCTACTTCCTGTGCACAGCGGGGTCCTGAGTGCTCAAGACCAGGGGCCGGGAGCAGTTTCCCTCCGGCTTCCTCTCTCCTCTAGAGCTTCAGCCAGCGGTCAGTCAAGTGGCAGCCCCCGCAGTCCTCCGGGTGCCAAGGGCCAGCGATTAAGCAGCCAGGTCTTGAGTGGACTCCATCCTGGTTGGTCATAACTCTGCTGCAAGTTATTTTGGTCTCCGTGACTTGTGGCTGCACCATGATTACGGTTTGATATCTATCACCAAAGTGACTAGAAGATGAAAATAGAAGCCACAACAGGAAATAAACAACTGCAAATGAGATATTTTATTCCGTAATCCCTGCCAGCAAATGATTAGAATCACACTCATTCACAATAGTTTGAACTGCTAAACTCCTTTTTTCTTAAAGGATCAGAATAGTTTGAAACAGGGTGCTTGTGGGTCTCACTGGGACCCGTGGAAAGGAAAGGAACTCCCTGTCTAGGCACACCAGCTAGGATCGCTTCTGTGGTCCAGCTTTTTTCTTGGAAAGGAAAGGAACAAGAATGCCATGGGGTGGGGCCGGCTCTCAGGAAGGCTCGGGATGTTAACTGATTCAGGGCATGCCAGGCAGCTAGTAAAGCAGCACCAACCGCTGTAGCTACTTGCCCAGCATCCCACCCATTGTCTACTTAGGGCAGTAAAATGGAGGAGGAAAGCCGTGTAGAGAGGGCAAGATAGGGGTGACGCCTGAATTAAAACACCCACAATTACACTATATGGGAACATATCTCGGCAAGTATATGCATGTTCCACCCGGACAAGCTGTGACGTCAGATTCAACTCCTGAACCACCCACTAACCCTACCTGGCCTGTGTGTGCTCTGGCCTCTCATCACAGAGTGTCAGCACCATTGGCCAGACTTCCAAAAGCCTTCAGATTCTCCATTTAGTCAAGAAGGCTTACTTCAAATTGTGACATTGGCTTTCTCTGCTTATTTAAGTCCTTCCTGTCACTTTGCAGCCTGGCCTAGCCTCTCTTGAAAAGTGAAGATCTTCCAGTGAGGCCCCGAGCAGAGGGAAGGGGACCCTGAGAGGGCAGGAAACTTGCCCAGAAAGCTTTTTAAACCCTGCCAAGTGCTCTCCTGATGCGAGGATCACCACTAATGCAAGTTATTTAACCAGCGAATAGCAGAGCCCTAGACAAAAATCAGATTTTCTGACTTCTAGGCTGTCTGGTAGTCTCTCTGAGCTTTACTAAGGTTATACATTTCCTATTTTTCCTCAAAAATCCCATTTCTGTCTCTTCCGTCTTTCCCTCCCTATGCTGATGGGATCAGCCAGATCCAAATCTCCCCATCCTCTTATTTTCTCCTGGGCTTTTTGGGTTGCTATCTTTGCAGGTGGCTTCTTTACAAAGTTTTACACACACACACACACACACACGTGTGCGCTAGTGGTTTCAATGCCCTTTTCAATAAGCAACATTTTTATTGGTAGCAAAATGATGGTCTTGTACAATTGCAGCCTCTATGGCCTTACATAGTCACATTTAAAATGCCAGCTTCTGCCCTGTCCTACAACACGTTTCTGCACTGCTTGGCATCCATCCTCTTCCAGGTCAATGAGCTTCAGGACCCCTTTGCCTGGAGATGGTCATGTACCTATTGTTCCTGATTTTCTCTCACACATTTAACATCTCCAAAGTTGCATTTGGTGCGTTTTGGGGAGGGAGTGGTCCAAATGCCCTTTTACTACGATCCAAGTCTGTCGATTCCTAAATATTTATTGAGCATCTATATTGCATGTCAGATACCTTTAAGTTGCTGGAATCGAGGGGGCTAAGCTATACAGATGAGAGTCATCTGTTTGTAGTTTTTTTCCTTTTAAGAACATCTAACTTAGCTAGGGAAATGAAAATTTCACCTTTTCTAATATATTTTTATTTATTTATTTTTATTTTTGACAGAGAGAGATACAGAGACAGAGACAGAGAGAGAACTGAACTGGGGGAGCTCCCAGTTCAGCATATAGTTCTGCATGGGCCGGGGCCGGGATTCGATCCCTGGTCCCCGGCGCTGCAAAGTGAGTGCTCAATCCACTGAGCCATCCCTGCTTCCCCTTACATTTCACCTTTTCTAAAGATTCACCTTTTTAAAACTCCCCAATGAGTTTCATTGTCCTTGTGGTCTCACAATTCTAAATGACTTAA
>PVKE010000194.1:101486-147470 GCA_004027555.1 Craseonycteris thonglongyai
CCGAGGATCGAATCCCGGCTCCGGCCCAGGCAGGACCCACGTGCTGAACTGGGGAGTTCCCACAGTTCGGTTCTCTAACTGTCTCTGTCTCTGTCTCTCTCTCTATCTGTCAAAAAGTAAAATAGAAATAACTATGCACTGAAGACAAAAAGATAATTTCTCTCTATAAATGTGAAAAGATAAAAAAAAAAAACAACAACAACAAAAAAAACCAAACCTTATTTCACTGAGTAAGATGTGAGGTTAGAACATCATGCCAACTAGTGGCCTCATCAATACGGATGCCTATATATTTAAATCTACGTTTCTCAGTACCATCTGCTTTCACGAAGTAAAGGCTGCCTCTGGGTGTTTTGCCCTACCAATGCTTACCCATTTCCTTGCCAACATCTGCCAGCAGGTCTATACTTCTAAACCTGGGATCGGGGGTGGGGTGGGGGGGATAAACTCTCTGACCTAAGCACCTTGAAAGACACTGGGCCGATGAGGACGCGGAAACTGGACCCGCACGCACATGCATGTGCTGGGCAGGTTTGCTCTAAAGGTAACCTTCCCTCGCCGAGAGACGGGGTGCCCGAGGTCTTCCGGGCCCCAGAGGGACCCCCCACCCTCCCCGCCTCCCGCCAGGATGCTGCCCCTCGCAGCCCGTCAGCCGGCCAAATGCATTCCAGAGCTGCGCACAAGACACTTCTCCAGGCAGTCCTAGAAACCCGAGCTCGGAGCAGGAGGGCGGAGGGAGCGCGCGGCCGCCGCTGAGGTCACATTCGCGCCGCCTTCCAGCCCTCAGCGGCCCGGCTGTTCCCTCCAGCGTACACCTCCCAGGGCCTCGGTCCAGTGCGGTGTAAATGCCTTTCAAACCGAGACGGCGCTCGCCCCGTTCCCTCCCTCGCGGCCAAGGGATCGGTCGCCAGGGCCTTTAAAACAAAACGAATGAATGAAGTGCCGGGGGCGAGCGCGCGGGACCGCCACCGCGAAGCTTCGGGGGCTGGGTCCCGATCGGGCCACCGAAGGGCTCGTTCCACCCCCAAACTCGCCAGCGAAGCCCGCGGGGTGCTCTCGGGGCTTCCCCCTTTCCCCTCGGATCTGGCCAGGTCTCAGCTGGTTCTGGGCGCCGCTTTGCTCCCCACCTTTATCCGCCTCCCCCCTTCCCCGGCCCAAGGCGCCCCCCTGCTGCAGACCTGGGTGGGGGCGGCAGGGGCGGGGGGCGAAATAGCTTTTAGAAACCTGATCTGTTGTTTGCGAAACACAATCGCTTTTTTTTTTTTAAAGCGACAGGGTGTCTAGACGGCCACGTGACGAGGCCGGAGCCGGGCGCGCCACTGCGCAGTGGAACCAGCGGAGCAGAGGGCCCGCGGGGGGGCGCGCGGGGGGAGGCGGCGGCGGGGGAGGGGCGGGGAGGGGCGGGGAGGGGAGGGGGCGGGAGGCGGCGAGCCCCGGGCGCACTCGCTCGCTCGCCCGGCGCACAGAGGAGCCGTCCCCGAGCCGCGCCAGCCCAGCCCCGCGAGCCAGCCGGGCGCCGCGCTCGGTCCGCCCGCCGTGCCGGAGAGGAGCTGCGGGAGGCAGCGCCAGCCTGCCGGCGCCCAACTGCCGAGCGCCCGGCCCCGGAGCCCCCGAGTGCGGCGCGGCGAGCCCCCAGCGGCGGCCGAAGGACCTGAGCGCCGGGAGAGGGCGGACGGGGGACCAGGAGCGGCACCCGGACGCGACGAGGGGAGTCTCGGAGCAGGAGGCGGCGTGAGGACACCCGGGGCCTCCTGCCGCCGCAGCCGAGTCAGGCCGAGCAGC
This sequence comes from Craseonycteris thonglongyai, assembly GCA_004027555.1. Lineage (NCBI taxonomy): Eukaryota > Metazoa > Chordata > Mammalia > Chiroptera > Craseonycteridae > Craseonycteris > Craseonycteris thonglongyai. The sequence continues at coordinate 103,269 of PVKE010000194.1, forward strand.
CCCTACGGGTAGCCCGGGCTGCCAGCCGCCGCCAAGGGAGGGGGCGCCGGCGACCCCCACTCCAGCCAGCAGCTAGCGCCCCGGAGGGCGAGAGCGCGCGACCCGCCGGGGGCCCGCCGCCGCCCGCCAGCCCCGCCGGGCGCAGCCGCCGCAGCATCTTCGGCCCCTGCGCCCCCGCCAACCCCGAGGAAGTCCCTGCCCAGGACCGGAGCCCCGGGGAGCGCAGGAGGAAAGACCAGACGCGTCTAAAACACCCAGATGCGAAGAATTGAAGCAGCCTAGCCAAAGCTTTCTGTGGATTAAAAAATATATACATATATATATATATATTTTTTTTTTTGGCAGAAGGAAAGGAGAGGGAAAGCAAGGAGGATCTGCAAGGAATAAAGGGGGGATGTTCACTCGTGGATACGTTTCTTCCGTCCCTCGAACGGCTTGTTCTACTTTGTAAACATTTTTCGTGAACCCCAGCTCTAACAGGACGGCCCCAGACCTCCGGGGTGCGAGGAGGTGCTGGTTTTCATTTGGGGCTTTTGCATATTTGGTTCTTAAAATTGGAGAGAAGCTCCGTATTAAGCCAGACATCTCATGCGGGGAGCAGTCCACCCGCACCCCTCCCCCGAGTCGTGTGCACGGAATTCGAGGAGATCTGGTTACTAAGGATATAGAGGAGAAAAATAAATCGCGTGCCTGCCTTTTTTTTTTTTTTTAATTGCTTGCTTCTCCCCACCCCCAAATTAAGTTGCTTAGCAAGGGGGGAAAGAGGCTTTTTCCTCCCAGTTCAGCCGAACGCCTCTCATTTTATCTTGCTTTAATTTTTTTTTATTTCTTGCCCCCGCGGATCTTCATGTAGGAAGCCGAGGCTGGCGAGCCCGACACTCGGGATCCGCTGCGGGGCGGCCTGGTTTCTGAGAGGCGCCGACCCGGGCAGGCTTCACCGCCCCCAGGGAGGCGGCAGCCGCGCTCCCCCGGGGTGCGCCGGGGCCCAAGAGCCGCGCAGGGCGCGGGGTGGGGCAGCCGGAGCGCGGGCCCCCAGGCCCCGGCGGGCGCCGTCCGGCCCCCGCGCGCGCTCCGGCCTCCGAGAGACTGGCGCATGCCACGGAGCGCCCCTCAGGTCGCCGCCGCTCCTGCCCGGGTCCCTGCTGTTGCTGTTGCCGCCTGCGCCTACTGCCTCAACTTGGCGTCCGACTTCTTCATGGTGTGCGGAGGTCATGTTCGCTCCTTAGCCGGCAAACGACTTTTCTCCTTGCCTCCTCTCCCCGCATGTTCAGGACCAAACGATCTGCGCTCGTCCGGCGTCTCTGGAGGAACCGTGCGCCCGGCGGCGAGGACGAGGAGGAGGGCGCGGGGGGTGGCGGCGGAGGAGGCAGCGAGCTGCGGGGAGAAGGGGCCGCGGCCGGCCGGGGGCATGGGGCCGGTGGCGGCGGTGCAGGCAGGCCTGGCTGCTGCCTGGGAAAGGCCGTCCGAGGTGCCAAAGGTCACCACCATCCCCATCCCCCAGCCGCGGGCCCCGCCGCGGCCGGGGGCGCCGAGGCGGATTTGAAGGCGCTCACGCACTCGGTGCTCAAGAAACTGAAGGAGCGGCAGCTGGAGCTGCTGCTCCAGGCCGTGGAGTCCCGCGGCGGCACGCGCACCGCGTGCCTCATGCTGCCCGGCCGCCTGGACTGCAGATTGGGCCTGGGGGCGCCCGCCGGCTCGCAGCCCTCCCAGTCGCCCGCGTCCTGCTCTCTCCCCTTCCTGCTGTGCAAAGTGTTCAGGTGGCCGGATCTCAGGCATTCCTCGGAAGTCAAGAGGCTGTATTGCTGTGAATCTTACGGGAAGATCAACCCCGAGCTGGTGTGCTGCAACCCCCATCACCTTAGCCGACTCTGCGAACTAGGTAAGAAGTTGTTCTTCGCCCACCGTCCCCTCCCTCTGGCTCTCAAGTGGTGGGAGGAAAGCCCCCCGTGGGCTGCATGCTTGTGCCGCCGCCTCTCCAGAGGGGGCTGCATACAGTCTTTCCTGGGAGGAGACTCAAGTAGAGAAAGGGACATGGGGAACCTGCAAGGGCATTCCCTGGCCGGGGGTGGGGGTGGGGGTGTCCCTTCCCATTGTTGCCCCGAGGAGCGCTGCAGGCACAGTTCATGCACACGCTGCAGACATGGGGTTAAAAATTAGACGCCCTCATTTCCGGATCAGGTAAGGGGTGCACAGAGATGTAGGGGTCACGCCTCCCCGCACCCGGAAAGGCGCGGAGGTGTGTGGCCGAGTTGGAGTCTGGCCAAGCCCGCCAAGGAAGGCTGGAAAGTCTCTGCTCCCTTAGTATAAATAAGGAGAGGTGTGCAGGGCACAAATGGACCGGGCACTGCCCTGGTCATGCAGCTTCGGGGATTTGGGTTAGGTTAGGATGGGGGGCCGAACTGGGTGTCTAGTTTGAACTCCTGAGGAGCAAGGAGTCAGGAGAAGTTGGGTGTTTCCCTACTTTTCCTCCAGCACAGGAAAGCACAGAATTGACCATAGGATGGTCTGCCCCCCGCGCCTTGGGCACGGCGCTGCCCCTTACTGCGCTGGGGCCTGGAGTGAGACCCCAGTCTCCTCCATTGCTTCCCTTTTCTCTTGTGTCTGTGTGCGGGGCGGGGGGCTGCACCCCAAGTTACCAAGCGCATGTAGGGCGCGTCTCCCGGCTGGGCTGGGAAAGGGGAGCCCGGCGTTTCCCCCCGCGGGCGCAGACCGCAGCGGCAGCGCCGGGGTAGACGCGCCCCCTCCTTGGGGGTGGGGGGCGGCGGATGCGGGGCTGAAGTTGGGGGACGGGTGGCCTCTGTCGCCCCCCGCCCTGGGAACGGTGGAGCGCGCGGCCTGGCTGAGCCACGGCCGAGCGGGTGGTTTCCTGCCGGGCTGAGCGAGCCGCGGCGGCGGCCGCAGACGTGGAGGAGCGCAGCGCCGAGGCTGGCGCCAGGCGGCCTCTTTTGTTTATCTGACAGCTAAATATCAAGGCAATCACCTCCGCGCGGCCCTGCCTCCAACCCCCACAGCTAAGACAAACAGTTGGGCTAAAAGAATGCCTGTGTTATCATAAGTTTCTATCTCTCTTTCTCATGGCTCGGCCTTTATTTTCTCTTACTTTTTTAATTCCAGAGTCTCCCCCTCCTCCTTACTCCAGATACCCGATGGATTTTCTCAAACCAACTGGTGAGTAGATGATTTTAAAAATATCTCTCCTCTCTTAAGTTAGAAATGGAGCCTCTAGAATGTGGATTTTAAAGCTTAGGCAGCGGCTTGGGGAGGCGCTGGGGTAGGTATAGGTTTTTTTCTGTTGGGAGTTTGGTAGGTTCTGTTTTGTGGAGGCTGGAGCTTTTATACCTACATATACATCACACACATATGCGCTTTTGCTCAAAAAGTTTTCTAGATGTGCTTTACGGTTTATTCCTTTGTCATATATTTGCACTCCGTGACTGGAGTTGGCTCAGCTTTATCACGTGGAATTCGATCCATGCAGAAGCGTCTTGGGAGCCAAGCAAGACAGGTTGATGGGGAACTTCGGAGACTTTGTGAGTGCCAGAAGAGTCAGTGGCTAGCGTGGAGAGGTAACTCCATGGAAGGGAAGACAGTTTAGAAAGGTGCCGAGAAGACTTTGGTTGCGGGTTAAGATGTTAGAAAATTTAAGAAGTGCAGGCAACACCTCTGCAAGTCGGCGCTCCTCCCTGGTTTTCTCAGAATTCTTGGTAGGTGCTATGAAAGTTTTTAGCATAGCTCTGTCTGCCATGCCGGTTGCTTTGTCACCAGATGGCATGGGGCCAGGGCAAAAGCTCATTTGAGACTGGCACCAACCCTGTTGCGGTTGTCTGCCTTCAGCTGGCTGACAGGGCAGGGGCTTACCCTATGGAGTTACCAGTGCCAGAGAGAGAGGGTCAGCAAAACTGGGACGCGGTGGGTGACAGCAGGGACGGCCCCTGTGTCCTGGATCCCCTTCTTTCAGTGGGAGGTTCATTAGCTGAAAAGGAGGGATTGTAACTTTGCAACTTTCCCGTCCTGTGTGCTGGTCCCTGAAAAATGCATTCATTGTTGGTGACTTTTTGCCAAGGTTCTGGGAGAAGTAAAGGGCTGGGCCTCATTTTGCTCTTGGAATTCTACAAGTCCTTCCGCCTCATGAGTTTTGGCTGTTGGGCTTTCCCCCCACTAATTAAAAGTTCTGCTGGGGTGTTGTCATAAATTAAATACTTTAATGAACGGTGTAACCGAAGCCCAGAGCCCTGCTGGGACTCCACCGCTCCCTCCAGTCGGGAAGGCGTTGCTGCTTGCCCAGTGCCTGTCTTAATAAGTGGCCTGCAAAGCATGTGATATTTTGCTTTCGATTTACAAAACACCAGATAAATGGTCATTAATGAGGAGATAACCAGCTCTCTGTATTTATAACAAACGTTAACTGAAACTACCCAGCTCTGTTTCTCAAAGAATAGCTTGACTGAGCTTTTGACTTTTAAGACTCAAGAATTCTTTCAAGAGGTTAGTTCTCGAAGGGGCCATCTCTGTCCTGTGTTGGTTTTTCCTTCCATAGTCTTCCAATTTGGAGGTTTTCCTTAGCAAAGAGAGAAAGACAGAGACCAGTGACCTTAGCCCCAGGGGTAAATGTTCCCAGAAACCTCCTTAAAACTGTGGAAGGGGGAAAAGGGTTTCATTCTCTTGGGTTTCCTGCAAAGATACAGGGATAAATCTGTTCACCGGATTTAAGCAGTCATTCTGCCAGGCCAGGACCTCATTTTCAGTGAGTGGAGTGATATATTTATTCATTAGCAAGTGTTGACATTAGGTAGCAAAATGTGTGTAAACAGAGAAGCCACAAAGACAGGAATGTGCCATTTCCAAGGGGGAGAAAAGTTCTGTAGATCAGCCAATAGGAAGTGATTAACCTGCCAATCGGAAACTCAAACAGCTGGTTACTCACCCAAATGCTTTGTTTAAAACTAAACAAAAAAAAAATGGAATGAAAAAAGGCTAAGATGTGCAAGGTCTTGAGAGGGTGGTGAAGTCCCCGTGGAGGGATCTAAACTATCCTGACACCTTGGAGCTCGGGCTGGAGCCCCAGGCCCCTGTGGCTAGGGGCTTTGAGGTCCCACACACAGCACAGATGGGAAGCTTCACCAGGTTTTTTCCTCACCTTATAAGTGGGGGGAGAGTAGTTCATTTCCCGGGGCGATTTGGACCAGTCACTTACATTCTTAAGTGTCTAAGCCCTGGGTTGCATTTTTGGTCTTGGGTCACTAGGTGAGAACCAGGCGTAAGGTTTTACAGTGGACAAAAAAACCTTAACCAGTTGTGCAACTAAGGGAATCCTTTCTCTGAAGTCTCTGGCTTGAGAAGAAGCAGTGGGGGGCGGGCAGGGCTGGAGGCTTTGGAAGGGCCTCAAGGGCTAAAAACCAAGCTGGGAAACTCCCATTTTGCTGTGGATCATGCATGCCGTGCCATTGCATTCCTCTGGGGGGGGGGGGGGGGCTGACCTTCGTAGAACTGGGTGCTGGGTGGTCCCAGGCCAGCACCTTCTGGACAAGAGCATTAGACATGGCTGAACCTCGGGGCAGGGTTGGCTGTGCCTTCCTTGTGGCAATCTGAGGTCAGGAAGACCCCTCCCTATCTCTGTCTCCATTGCAAGAGGAATAACAGCATGCTGTTTGAAATTGGATCTTACTTTATGGAGTTGAACGCGAGTACATGGGGGATGCTCTGCACCCCGTGGTCTGAAAGGTTTGAAGGAAGAATGTCTGGGTTTGGGGGTGTTGCTGGGTGCACTGTACCTGCCTAGGCTGGGGACCCAGGTGGCCGGGGCTCATTGGCAGATGAAGCCTCCAAAAACTAGTTGAGAAGCCTGGGACCTAGCCTGCCTTTACCTCTTCACTCCTCTTTTAACTTTTCTGGGCCTCTTTATAATAATAAATCCAGATGATCAAAGAGTTAGATGAAGTGATTCATTCATTTGCTCATTTATTGGCTCGTTCATTCATTCTGTAGGCCTGATGATGTGCATGCCTAACAATGTGATGATTCTCATTCCACTTGCCCTTCTGTGACCAGGGTTGTGGATTGATGGGGGCAGGGCTGGGGTACTTGGGGTATGCTGCTGGGGGCGTAGTTGGTGGCTGTTGGTGGAGTGCTTCCTCTTGTCCCAGACAGTGTTTAAAAGGAATCTCAGAACTAAGCTGACAAGACCCTTCTGGCTCTCTGAGAACCATTCTTCTGGCAAGGGAAGTGGGGTCCCAGCTCCCTCACCTTGTCCCCCTCTCAATGACTCGTTCCTGACTGCTCCCTAGGCCTAGGACTCTGTTGCTGCAGGGAGAGAGGGGAGACTGTCCCCCAGAGCACTTACTTACTGGGTGCTTGGTAATGATTAGCAGTGGGTAGGAACCAGGAATGGCCTCAGCACCTGAGAGCGTGCTGGCTGGCAGGGCTCTAGGAGTGGGCAACACAGGCAGAAGCCAAGGCCCAGACTTTGGAGCCCTGGCTCGGGGGAGCGTTCCTGTGGGTGAGTGGTGGAGGTGTGGCCCCTGTGACCTTTTACAGGCCTGACAGTTGCTTGAGGCCAGTCTGGATGCTGAAGACATCTCAGCCCCGTGAGGACTGGTGGCCTGGGGAGGGAGATCGGTGGGGCAGGCGCTGAACTCTTGGGTTTGGCCCAGCTCACTGGGTGGCCCCTTGGGCTAGTCAGTGACGCCTCAGTTTACCTTGGTGCCAGTTGAACAGGTATACTTTGCTGCACTTCACAAGGGTGGTAGGGAGGCCTAATTAATGTTTGTAAATGCCTGCAGAGATCAAAGGCACTGCAGAAGGGCAGAGCACAATTTCATAAAAAACGCTTGTGGTTGGTTGCCAGGGCTGGGCTGCCTTACCTTTGATCTGAGACAGGCCGACACCCTGAATGTGGTCCCAGCTCTGCCCTGAGATGCCGGGCCTTTCCTTTGAAACACACCTTGCCCTGGGATTCAGCCAGCCAAAGCTGAGTGGGGCGGAGGGTGGCCGGGGGTACGTCCTGTTCAGTGTGGGGGCTGGGCTGGGTCGCAGCCTATCTCTAGAACGCGGTAAAGGTCATCAAAGTCATTTAGAAAGTGCAGGGCATACACACCATTTAACAAGCAACTCCATTTCCTGTCTCCACTATTGTTTTCCATTTGATTAAGTGTATCCTGTAAAACTGTATATTCCTGTTAGGAATTATACTTTATGCTGATAAAATGAGATCATACATACAATCTTCTCTCTCTTCCCTGCCTGCTTCCACTCCTGTGCCTCCCCCTTTAGGAGGATTCTTGAAAAGTTGTACTTTCAGCCTGAGAGCGGATACCCACCAGAGAGGGATGAGAGAGTTGGGGGTTGGGGGGCGGACAGTAAAAACCCAGAGGTGTTTTGGGGCTCTGTGTAGACCAGGCCCAACCCCGCCACCTCCCTTTATCAGCGAGTGGAGACAGTAGCATGAGCTGCAGACCTCTGGGCTGCTCTTCCGCTCGCCTTCCTATTGGCCAAGTGGTTCCAGTGGGTAATTGGTAACGCACACCCCAGGGGGGTCTGCTAGTGGCCTGGGGTAGAGGGGCTGAATTTGCACCATCCACCCTGGGTGTGCTGGCTGTAGGGCCACCCCGTACCTTGCCTGAGTCCCCCTTTCTCTGTGGATGTCACTAGGTTTGGCATTGGCCAATGCAACATAAGCTCACCAGGGCCCTTGTGTCTTTTGGTTTCCTGGGACTAAGGAGTTGTGGTCCGTGGGCATTATTTCTTGTTTTAATTGCTTGAAGGGAGGTGGTCCAGTCTGCCCATTTTTCAGCTAGATTTGTCATTATCATTAACATATTGGTCCCTGGGCCGAGTTGGGTGACACAGACGGTGAAGAGAAGTTTATAATAGGGTTGGGACAGGCAGACGGTCTGAAGGTAAAGGCTCAGGTAGAAACAGAAGGAAACTCCCAAGTGCTGGATGCCAGACTTTATAGGAACTGAGGGGGAGGGAGCCTTGCAGGCCCGGGCCCTGGGGAGTTTTTCAGAGAGAGGGAGAGTTTGGACTAGGCTCGGAAGCAGATAGAATTTTTCACTCCAACTGGGAGGCTTGCCCAGAATGTTCTCTGCCTTGATTTTAGGTGGTGGTGGCTCTACACAGGTGTATATAGGAGTGCAATCCATTGAGTTGTACTTAAGATGTGTATGCTGCCTTACATTTAACTATACAGTACCTCAATTACAAAGGAAAAAGGAGTCCCTTTAGCCTAACACCTGTCCTGAGAAAAGTCGTACAGAACTGGGAAGTCTGTCTTTAAGAAGATGAGGCCAGTGTGTGTGTTTGAGGCCATTGGATCCAAGCAGGAAGGCTCTGCTCTTGAATTTTCTTAGGCAGAGGTGACAGGGAGAGACAGTAGTCAGGGTTGAGAGGCAGAACCTGGGTCTCTTTTGACCTTGGGAACTACCCGGTTTCCTCAATGGGGAACTTGGGCAATAAAAGAGAAATTCCAGCCAGTCTGTGATCGACCCTGACTTGACAAATGATTAACTGGCCAGCCCGGAGCCCAGATGAGTGACAAGGTGCTGTGGTCTGTCTGAGGATGGGCAGCCAGGCCTGGGGCAGCCCATTCATAATCAGCCTCGGGGCCGGGAGTCAGCCGTTCGGAATGTGTGGTTTCTCTTGAATGGTGTTTAGAATGTGCTTCAGAATGCATCGTGGTGTTTTTATTTATTTATTTATGTGTGTGTTTCTTTCTCTCCCCCTTTCACATCTACAGCAGACTGTCCAGATGCTGTGCCTTCCTCCACTGAAACAGGGGGAACGAATTATCTGGCCCCTGGGGGGCTTTCAGGTAAGATGCTTTGTTCTGAGTTTCCTGCCTAGCCCAAGACCTCTTGAAATGACTGGAGATTAGTCTGGGATGACTAGACTGGTCTGGGATGAATTCTCAGTGTTCAGTGCATTAACCTGGATGCACCCCTGGTGACGCCGGGGCCCTTCAGTGTCATTCTGAAGTCCCTTACCTATCGGGACACTGGGCCCGCCCCGCCCCAAAGATGTGGAAACAGGGGGCCCACCTTGGGATTGGTGTTGTGCGGTGTTTAGTGGTGGTGGGTAAGCATCTCCTGACTTGAGTGGCTTCCATTTGGTGTCATTAGTTCATAGGTTTCAGCTCTTCTTTCTTTCTTTTTTGCTTTTGCTTGTGAAAAGGGCGATGGATCCTACCTCTCAGGAACTTGCTAAAGACAGAGCTCAAGTGTAGAATGGATGTTCAGAGTAGATGTTCTTTTTTTAAGGTTTATTGTTTTTGACAGAGTCAGAGAGAAGGAGGAGGGCCCAGAGCTGTCTTAATAGCTGTATGTCATCAGTTTTCAACATGGTTTTGTTCCACAGAGGTGGGTGTGGGGGTGTGGGTGGGGGTCTTGCATGGGAGGCACATGCCCTCTTGAGCCAGGGGCTGAACCAGGGGGTGAGAACTGAACTCAGGAGCCTCCCACAAGGGAAGCACACCGCAGTTCAGCATATGGATCCATATGGGCTGGGGCCGGATTTGATCCTTGGTCCCCAGGGCTGCAAAGCGAGCTCTTAACCCGCTGAGCCCTTAACCCGCTGAGCCATCCTGGCTTCCCCCAGAGTAGATGTCCTTGATGCATTTCTGAGGCCTAACTCCCACCCCGCTTAGTGCAGGACTCTGCCCAGCATGTCTGGGGGCAGTTGGTGCTAACACTGCTACCCAGGTTTTTCTTAGTGCTGGAGGGTTCTGGGGTTCAATGAGCGGCCTTGGTTATCAGCTCCCCCAAACATCACTGTCCCTGACAGACATGGGAAGAGAGTGCTAAACCTGCAGAAACTCATTAGTGAAAAAAGTGGGAGACACTTCCATCTTTTTGCAGAAGACATCCTGTTTCCATCTGGATTTCCCGCCCTAAGTGTGCATCACTGGGTTTTCTTAAGAACTAGCTTAAAAGGCAAGAGAAATGTAACCTGAGGGGAAAAAAAGGGAAAGAAATTCCAGCCTCATTCGGGGCATTTGTCATTTCTTGCCTTTGGGACATGGGTGTAGGATTGTGGTAGCTTAGGTGGAAGCTGCAAAACTGTCTTTGGGGGACTGTTGTGCACCTACTTTTTTTGGGGGGGGCGGGGGTGATTCATTGGTGAAGCGTCCTCCCTCAGGCGTGGTTCATCCCAGGCTCTGTCCTCTCCAGGAATTGAGCTTTTGCTGAGACTGTCTTCAGGGAGACCTTGTTTGTTTTTATTTCTGTGCAGTATATACTCCGAGTGTTATCTGAGACAGAGGGTATTGTTGACTCAAAGCTCCTAATGAGAGCTGGGCAGGAAAAAGAGTGGGCGCAGGGGTGAGGGGAGGGGGATTGGGCAGAGCGGTGCAGGGTGGAGGGCCCGTAGCAGCCCGTGAAACTGCCTTTTCTGCTTTCGAAGGCTGGGAGGTTCCTGAAAGAAAGGCCAAGGAGAGGAAAGGGTCTGGGCAACATAACACACTCAGGATGTTGTCAGATGGTCGTATTTTTTAAATCCCGAGTGTGCAGGGAGGTGCCTCAGTCCCTCTGAACCACATGAATTGAGCAAGGGAAATGGTAGCTTTTGAAAGGGGGCTGTTCGGAAGGTTTGTGTTATTGATAACATCTTGTCTGCCTCCTCTGCTGGAGGAAGTGACGACATCAGCCTGAGCCACTAGGCCAAGATCCTCATGCTCGCCCCTGTGAGCGAAGCCCCTGCGAGCGAAGCCGTGCAGCCCCTCTGGACAGGGTGGGCCTTGGGTTCCAAAAGCTCTCCCAGTCCTGAAGCTGGGGCAGGGGCATAAACTGATGAATGCCCCCACCCCACCCTGTCCCCAAGGTAATTGCAACCGTTTAGATTAATGAGGAGCTGCGAGGAAGGCCTGCTTGCTTCTGAAGGGATCCCGCCGTTTAGCAAAACTGCAAGAAGAAGAAAGGGGGGGGGCCCTCCACATCCACATGAAAGAGCATTTGTTTTGAATTTCAGCTCTTGATTTACTAATTCCCAAGGCTTCAAAGTTTGAGCTCTTTCTTCTTTCTGTTCGGAGTTGGAGCAGTTTATTAATAATGTACCGTGGGGGGAAATTGAGGAGACTGGGTTTTGGGTGGGTGCCAGTGGTTTGGGGGGGGTCTCTGGAGGGGGGAGGCCATGGGCACGGAGAAAACCCAGGGTTACACTCTTCGCAGCGCGAATGCCCCCCAAAAGGTGATTGTGGTGTTAGGTCCAGGGCAGGAGGGCTTTGTAAATGGAGAAAGCCTAAGCCGCCTCCTTTGCAAAAAGTTGATCTTTGCGCGGGGAGGGTGGCCTGGATCTGTCTGCCTGGCAAGAGGGTGAGGCCACTGGGGGGCTCTGGTGGCTGAATGGGGCTGTGTGGGGGGGGAGGGGCTCGCAGAGGCTGGAGGGTGGTCAAGGTGGGGAGTGGCGGAAGCACCCACAGGGACTTGTCCCCCCCCCCCCCCCCCCCCGCAATAACCTACCTCTCTGAGTGTTCTTTCACAGGCCTTGTGTGCTGTTTGCCTTCCTGTCCTGCCCTGGCTGAGAGCACGCTTAATGAATGGGGCTCAGTTTAGGGTGGGAGGCAGGTCGGCCGCGGGAGCCAGGGCTTGATTCTCTTGGCACAGGAAGAAGGGGAAAAAAAACCAGGCAAATGTGAAAATGTGGGGCCTCCGCGGTGGGGGGGGGTGGGTGGGTGCTCAAAGGCGTGCCCCCTCCTGAAATGAGGGGTGACTCCAAGGCTGGCCCCTCCCTTTCCTGCGAGGAAGGGGAGTGGGCGGTCGGAGCCCTGGCCGCTGGCCCTGCTGGCTGCAGGTTGGAATTCCAGCCTTGCAGCGTGGGGCTGGCCGGTGACAGGCCCGGGCCTTCGGGGACTCGCACGGAGCCTACCCCACCCCTGCACGTTTCCTCAGTCTGGGAAAATGGCACATTTTTAGAAGCCTGTGACTTGGTTCCAGGAGATTATACTTTCGTTTCTGACAGCCGGCTCTCTGAGACAGATGGATTGCTCTGTGCATGGTTGTGTGTGTGTGTGTGCATGTGCTGCAGACGTACAGATAGATGGTTCCAGGCACAGACCCACGAGCAGGCAGAGGCCTGCAGGCCGGCTCTGGGATAGGGCTGGGCCCCTGTCACATGAGGTTGGTGGATAGCAGAGCATCCTCTGCAGGAGGGTATGCTCTTTGGGGGGCAGGGGAGTGTTCGCAGATTGGTTCTCGAGTTGTACCTTGTCAGCCTGAGGCAAGCTCTCTGGGTATGGTGCCTTTTGCAAGGCTGAGGACTCCAGAAGGGGCCCTGGCTGCTGGAATCCTAAGACGTCCCACCTTAGAGAGGTGTGCCATAGACGGGAAGCTTCTAGGTTCAGCTTGGTGGTGGAAATAGAAAGGATTTGCTCCCAGAGCTTTCACTATGTCACTGGTAATTAAAAGCATGTGCTAGGTGCTGTGGTCTTTGCAGTTTCCATCTGGAGTTTGGGCTGGGGCGGGGGCGGGGGGGGGGGTCTTTTATGTAGCTTGTCTACTGTCCTGGGTTTGCAGGGGGGTTGAAAGAAAGCATCTCACTTGCACGTTCTAGGTTATTCATCCAGCCTCCAGCCTCCTCCTTTATATGTTAATCCTTGGAGCTGGCTGGGCCTCAGCCATATGGACCTAGCTGCTTAGAGCAGGGAGTGGAGGCCAGCAATCACTTGTTACTTAAACTTCAGACCAGGTGCCCTGTGGCTTTCAAGGTGGGAGGTGGGAAGCAATGGAGACATAAGTACTGATGTGTCTTTTGGGGGGAGCGTGAGGGTACCTCGTCTCTTGGCTGTGCAAAGCCATCCTTTTTGGAGAGATACTGTCCCACCAACCCAAGGGAGGCTGAGTCCTTTGCCAAGGTCTTGAGGATGCCTACGAAGCTAAGTCTGTGATCCTAAGGCCAGCAGCCACCAGGCACGATTCTCTCCTTGTCCTTTCTGCCACGTTGGGTAGGTAGCCTCAGAGGAGAAGCTTCAGAATACCCATAGAACCTGAAAATGCAGTCATAGCTCAGTCCACAGTCAACTTGGGCTCAAACCAAGTAGCTTAGGAAAGGTTGCCCCATCCTGTTTTTAAGGAAACGTATCCAGCTGTATGTGAACAATTATTTATTGTCTGGCTTAGGATGGTGATGGCCAAACTGGGAACCTGGGCCTGGCTGTTCCCACCTGCCTGTTGCTGTGTTTTTGGTATCTCCTCCTCCTGCCTGAGAATAAGCCACCTGGGGTTTCACTGAGCTTTAATGCCGTTGGGGAGTGTGTGTGTGTGTGTGTGTGTGTGTGTGTTCATCCAAGCGGCCAAGAGCATGGGCTTTGACAGATGAGTCACACAGACCAGCACATGTGCCCCTGACCAACCCACTCGCCTAAACCCCAGGCCACCGAGCAGGGACAGTCTGGCAGCTGTGTAGGGACCCAGTTCAGATCTCCCTGCATGCCAGGGTCATGGCTCAGGCCCGGGGCCAGCTCACCTGGAACACACCCGCTCCCGGGAAGATCAGTCCTGGACAGCACTCGGGCGGCTTGCCATCCCGGAGGTCATGCACTCACCCCTGGAGAAGGACTCCCTGATAAAACCCCTTTTGTTCTGGAAAGAATGAGGTAGTCAGGCAGGGGTTAAATGCAGGGCAACAGAATGGAAAGTCTGGGACAAATTTGGGCTGTTCTGCCGGCCAGACGAGATGGGCTGCCTCATGCGTCCTGTCACTGAGGCAGAACAGGGCGGCCAGCCAAGGGGGAGGGGGCCAGGTGAGGGCTAGGTTCTGGGGTATAGCTTTTGTCTACAGTCTTAGCACTCTCTCCCTTCCCCCACCTGGGCCCTTTGCTTATCAGAACCTGGCTGGAGCTGGTGGGCTCCCAGACCTAGGGGACCTCCATGACAAACTCGGGGGCATGGAAGGGGAGGAAATACCAAAGGTTTCCAGATCAAGTTTGGTTTCCCTTGCGTCTTTATTGTTGCCTTTACTGTGCCAGAACGCGGCTTCTGCAGCGCTGTGATTGCCAGGCTGCTGCTTGATCCTTTCAGGCTAGGCTTACAAGCTGGAGCAGCTCAGCCCATTACAGCAGGTGTCTTAACCTGGTAGGAGAAAGACGTGCAGACTTGCCTGCTCATGAGAATCCTGCAGGCTTGTGAAGCAGTCTGTTGGCGGGTCCCCGTCTCAGTAGCTCAGAAGCTTGCCCAGGTGATTGCAATGTGCGGACCACTTGGGGGCAAACCCTGGTTATAGAGAGTAAAGGGGGTCTATGCTAGGGTGACCAGACGTCCCGCTTTTGGTGGGACAGTCCTGATTTTTAACAATTTGTCCCGCGGCGTTTTAAAAAAGTCCCGATTTTTGGAAAGAATGCACGACAAGCTAGGGAACGGCGGGAGATAGACCAAATTTTTATTCAAGAACCCCCTCCCCCCCGGTCAATGGTGTCCCGCTTTACCAATGTTAAAATCTGGTCACCTTATCTGTGCTCCTGTTGGGGAGTTGCTTCGGTGGCTTCTCTTGGTGGCTGTGTGGGTTGTCTTCGATTCTATGTAGTATTCGCCACTCCCATCTGCAGTTTCAGTTACCCACAGTCTGAAAGTATTAAATGATGTCAGAAATCATTCATAATTTTTAAATAGTGCACCTTTCTGAGCGGTGTGATGATGGCATCTTGCTCTCTCCTGCTCCATCCCACCCAGAATGTGAACCAGCCCTCTGTCCAGCATATCCACCCTGCTACCTAGTAGGCCTCTCAGTGATCCTATGGACTGTCATTGCAGAGCAGTGCTTCTGCTCAAATCACCCTTATTTTACCTAACAATGGCCCCAAAGTATAAGGGTAGGGATGCTGGCAATTCAGATATGCCACAGAGAAGCCCTAAAGCGCTTTCCTTAAGTGAAAAGGTGAAAGTTCTCCATATATGAGGCATTGTATCTCACATCACAAGAAAAAACGGTGAGCCCAGTATGAGATGTGTTGAGAGAGATCGAATTCATGTAAGTTTCGTTATAGTATATTGTTCTAAGTGTTAACACTTTTACTGTCACTAATTATAAATTAAACTTTATCAAAGGTATGTGTGTATAGGGAGAAACACAGTTCAATAGGGTTTGGTCAAGCATCCACTGGGGGTCTTGGGACGGATCCCCTGTGAATAAGGGGTGGGGGGGGACTAGTGTTTATCCTCCCACAGTGAAACATTTAAGTATCTTGTTTATTGAGCCTCTTCTCTTTATTTTTATTTATTTATTTTTTTGAACTGAACTGGGGGCCTCACCGCATTCGGGAAGCACTGCCCAGTTCGGCATGTGGGTCCGCCTGGGCCGGAACCAGGATTCGATCCTCGGTCCTTCAAAGCGAGCACTTAACCAGCTGAGCCATCCCGGCTTTCCCATTCCTCTTCTCAAATATGCTTTTTGCTCTACAAGATACATTAACTCTGTGCCTTCCTCCACTTTTGAATGACATTGTAAGAGTGACCCATGGACTAGGGTTTCCTTTTGGTACAAATGTCCTGGAACTAGATAGTGGTGATGGTTGCACAGCTGTGTGGCTGCACGCAGGGTCACGAATGGTAGATTTTATGTGTGTTTGACCACAATTTTAAAAAGTAGTGACCTGCAGTCACTTTTAAAGACATGCAGCTATCTGGGTAATCAATAAAGAACAGTGATTCTGGAAGATAAACACAGAGAGGCTTGATTCGGGCCCGGGATCTACCATTGACAGACATTTGTCTCAAGCACCTCTGAGGTCTCTGGGGGTCGGGGCACTTGGGGGATGAGCCCAGCTCCCTGACTCAGTTTACCTGAAGAAGCAGGGGCAGCCGAGTGTTGATTTTTCGACCTTCCCTGTTCCATGCAGGTTGCAGAAAGGAGAGGCAGGAAAAGTTCCCTGTGGTGTGCGTTCTGAGTCTGACCTTCCTGCCGGGGAAGTGTGTGCACTTGTGTCCCAGGGGCTATCGCCCAAAGCCTGGGGTCCTCCCAACCTCCCCCTCGGGATCTGGACTCCTCTTCCGGCCCTGCTGCTGGAACCCCGGGTCACTGTGACGTTCTCGCTGAGGTTCTCGGGCGGCAGAGGACGCGGTGACTTGCCCGGGAGCCCTCCCTTTGTGGGAGCCTCGTGAGGATACTGTACGGCGCGGCCACGGGGAGGTCACCACTGGCCCTACCATCTTTCTCGCTCAGTACTGAATGGCTAGCCCAGCGTCTGGCCGCGTGCCTACTGTCACAGAGAGGCTTCCTCTCTGGGCTATTTTCAGCGGGAAGATATTATTAACTGCTGAGGCACAGTTCTGAATTTAGTGGCGAACACACCAAGAAAGCAACATTCACCTGGTTGTGGCAACTCCACCAAAACACGTTGGCTGGTTTGGGGGGCTCACCGGCCCCTGGCCCCCTCCACTTCTCCCGGGGTGGGGGGTGTCTCGTTGAGAATCGGGGCCCTAGCCCACTTTCTGGGGAAGCTGCGATTTGTAGCTGCAGTATCTGCCATAAAGAGAACCAGCCAACTCTTTAAAGATGTAGAGAAGGATAGTATTTATATTCTAAGACGGGGAGATCGGGAAGGTTTTGATGGGGAAGGGGGCAGTGGATGGGAGAAGGAGCTTTCTGTAGCGTTCAAGACAGTTGTTTAAAGCAGGGGGATAACTTTCACCTTGTAAGTGAACAGGAAATATTGGGACAAGACAGGAAATTGCATCATTTCTTTTATGAGAAGAACTCCAGAAAAAAAGCTGTTCGTGTAAGGTAGTGGCAGAGAGGAGGCCAGCCCTGGTTCGGTTTTTTTGTTTTTTTTTTTCCCCCTCCCCCTTCTTTGCTTCCACTCCCACGAGAACTTTTAGGCCATTTTCTGTAAGAAAGAGGCTGTTTGAGAACTTTATGTTATTTTTATTATTAAAAAAAAAAATTTTTTTTTACCAGAAGGGTCACCTTCAGTTGAAATGTTCACTGCAGCCTTATTTCCCGGTTTACTAAAGAATCTTTCATGACTTTTTCAGCTTCCTTTCCCAAATGGTGGGGCCAGGCAGCTCTTGGCTGGAAGCACATTTTGGTTTGGCTACACAGCCCTCCACACTGAGGGAGCCCCACCCAGTGTCATTAGCTCAGTTTTAACTTGCAAAAAAAAAAAAACACACCATATTTTTTTGGTAGAGGGTTAGGTAGAGGTGTACTCATTCTCCCTCTATCTCTTCGCCTCGGCATTGCCTTCTCCTAAGTGAAGGGCCTGGCATTTGGCAGGATGGAATTCAGGGCTCCCTTGATTTTCAGTCCACTGAAATGCCTCCCAAACCCCCACTTCCAGGTTCCTTAATGTCTAAGACTGTTTGTAGGGCGCCCTGGTGAGGAGTGGAGAGGAAGCAGGCGTCAGGACTCTCCTGGCACAGCCGTGCAGAGTAGCTGTCCTCTGCCCCGAGGGGGTACTGTGACCCCCCAGTCACCCAGAGGTTCCCCCTCCACCCAAAGAGAGCTTGCCACATCCCCACCGCGGTGCAGAAAGGGTGATGAGGACCTGGGTGTGAAAAGGCAGTTTCCATGGACTCATCTCTGGGTCGCTGTCTCCTCTTCTCTCCGTCCTTGTTCTCATGACGGGACCTGCGCTGCCAATGAGCCCTGTTTAGGATGGAGACCAGAAAGAAAGCCATGTGTGTGGCTGGCTGGCTCCCCACGCACCCCTCCAGCTTTTTTCCTTAGCGTACTGCGTTTTGTTTTCATAACACTACCAGAGCCCTGGGGTGTGTAAAAGCATTGTTGAACAGTTGGTGAGGGTAACTTGTCCAAACAGAGCAAGACGCCAGGGCAGAGAGCTTGCGGGCAGGAGGTGTGCCCACAGAGGTTGCCGGCTGGCTTGGAAACCTCGCTCGCCAGTCACCGCAGCTGTCTGGGAAGTCGCTCAGGCTGTCGGGGGGCTTCTCTCTTCCCGCCTCACCCCTTCGGAGCCCTGGGCCTTTGTGGCTGACCCCTGCCAAGGTGGCATGCTGCCCTCCTAGGTGGGGATCCCACGTGCCTACCTCTGCCAAGTTATAAAGCCAGATAGGCCAGCCGCTTTGGGAGAAAGCAGTGTGTCCCAGTGGTTTATTTATTGAGCACCTACTATGTGCCATTGTCAGGGAGGCGCGGAGGCTGCAGTTCTTGGGGCCCCGGTAGGATGATGGGACAGATGTGATGGCTTGTCTGAACGTTAGGTCAAAGAGGTGGGGAGGAGCTTTTGAACAGGAGTTGTTCCATCTGGAGTCAGTCAGGAGGCTGCTGCTTCCCAGGGCAGGTCCGACAGGACCGAAGGAGCCAAGGCCCGTGGACATGGACCCCGGGCCGGGCCATGGGGGGAGGTGTTGTGGGTGATTGAGCATGCGGGATAGACAGACAGCGCGCTCACCGTCCAGTTTGGCCTCTGCTTTGGCTGAGTTGAAATTAAAGCTTATGAATAAATAGAGGTCATTCTCTTCCAGTTCTGGTTCCAGCCACTCCCCTCCCAGCCCCTTGTTGATTGTAGTACTTGGGGGTGAGTAGAGGTGACCCACCAAACAGGGGCTCTTCCATGGAACTGCAGCCAGCAAGTGGGGCACATCTGGAAGGATCGTTATTTATGAACCTATCTTGACAGCCCCAGGGAAGGTGGGATGACTGCAGAGCCTCGGAGTTTGACTTTCCTTTTATTACTCTGGTGGGCTTGACTCTCATGGAGACCATCTTGGGGATGCACCTATGCCTTTTCATTTAAAATCTGACGGTCAAGCCCATGTCTGAGGCCCCAGCCTGGGGGTGAGGCCCTGGCCCGCCCACGGCTGAGTCTGCACAAAGTCATCTAATTCGCAATTACCAAGGTGTTTCATTTGCACACTCGTCCTACCTCCCGTGCGTTCCCTGGAGGCCAACTGTTGGCTCTGTCCGAGGAGTTCACTAATTTAATTAATCGGGCTCCTCTGTGGGGCCCCACTGGCCTCTTCTGGCCTAAAGAGCTGGTTTGGCCTGAGCTTTGATCCAGGGGCAGAACTGATCTCAACTCCCAAGTTCATCTTGCAAAGTGGGGAGTTTCTTTCAGACAGAAGGACACTCAGATGAACCGGCCCTAGGGACTGTTGGTGGTTCTCGTGTGTGTTCACTTCTGTAGTGCCTTTTGACTTTTTACCTTGGGATGGTCACCCAACAGGCACAAAAACAGTGTAGACACCAAGAGACGACTCTGCCGTCTGGTCCCCATCCACCTTTCCCACCTTCCATTGCTTCCAGTTACCTAATGAAGTTGGAGGTGTCTCCTTCCCCAGTGGGCTAAGTCAGTCTCTTGAGGCTAGGAAGGGTCGTGAAGAACTGCTCAGCTCAGAAAGTCCTTGGGGACGGTGCCAACCCAAGGCTGCCTCCTAGTCTGCACGGCCCTCCCTCTCATTAATCAGTAACTGCAGGGAAAAGCAAAAGTTGAGAGTCCTTCCTGTGAATGGAGTGCACAGTACATTTCTTAAAACTAGATGCCCCCGCGCCCTGCTCAGTGATCAGTTAAAACCCTGCTGGGGGATATGTTTCCTGGGGAAGAATCCTGGAAGGGGGGCGGCCTGCGAAGGCTCAAAAGCCTCCAAAGCCTCCCCCCATCTCAGTGATAGCTGCTAGCCGCATGGCCCAGTCCCAGGAACTACAGTGGGAAGCCAAGGGCCCGCAGGTTTCTGTCCCCTGTGGCTGGCCTGCTCTTCTGGGCCGAGGGTGGGGGCTTCAGCCACCAGCTTGGCCGCATGGCCTTGCTTGAGCCTTTTGTGTGTCGGTTTTCTCATCTGCCAAACCTGTGGTTGGACCTGATTTCCACGTTCCATTCGGTTCTGACATCTTGTGTGATCTTTGGTTCTTGGGTTTGTGGCCCTTGAGGAATGAGAACCCCTGTTGTTAGGATAGCCAATAGCCTCTTCCACTCCTGAGTAAAGAGATGATAGTTCTTCCTGTTTTCTTGGCTTACAAATCCTCCCAAGAGTGAGTGAAAGCTGAGGAATCTTTCTCCAGAAAACCACCCATGCCATGCCTACCAGTATTTGCAGACATTCCCGGGGGCCTTCAGCTTTGTGGTGGAATCCCCTGTACTCTGGAAGGTAGGTTTAAAGGGACTGGAGTTTTAGGGAGGAGCTGGGTTTTTGGTCTTTTTCTTTTTCTTTTTCCCTTTTCTCCCCCGTGGTAAAATATACATAGCAGTTACCATCCTAATCAATGTTTAAGTGTATGGTTCAGTGGCATTAAGTGCATCATATTGTGTCAACCATCACCATTATCCACCTCCAGAACTTTGCTCTTTCCCGAAAGGAAACTCTGTCCCCACTGAATACGAGCTCCCTAGTCTCCCCTCCTCTCTATGAACTTGACTGTTCCAGGTACCTGATAGGAGTGGAATCACAGTATTTGGCCTTTGGTGTCTGGCTTATTATTTCACTTGGCATAATGCTTTCAACGTTTATCCGTGTTGCAGCACGTGTCAGATGGCCTTTCTTTTCACATGTGTACGTGCATACATCTTGTCCGTTGGTGGGCGCTTGGGTTGCTTTCCCCGTTTGGCTGTTGTGAATAATGGTGCCGTGAACATGGGTGTCTGAGTAATCTCTTCAAGACACTTCCGGGTGTATATCCAGAAGTGGTGTTGCTGGGTCTTGTGGGAATTCTAGGGTGAGTTTTTTTGAGGACTGCCATATGGCAGGGCCGATGTGACTTGTGTGTGTCTGTCTACACAGACTGATCACATGGGCGGGGGCGACCCGCGGCCCATCATACTCTTGGATGTGCAACTGGGTGGGCTTGAGGGTGAGTCCTAGGGCAGGGGGAGTGAGAAGAGGGGTGGTGTGGGGTGACTAAGTCTGTCCGTGGGGGCGGGGGGGTATGAGGGGGTCTCCTGGCTCTCTGCAGTAATACAAGCCAGACTGGAGCCCACATTTATGTGAGGCCTGGAGTCCTCTGAAATGTGGAGCACAGAGCAGCCCGCTTTTTGTGTTGGATTCCAGGGGCAATCCCGGGATGGAGCGCATGGTGGAGGAGACCCACTGGAGGCCCGGGGTGGGAGGCTCAGGCCCAGGAGGTCTTGGGTACTCTGGGGTGAAAGGGCTGGGATGGCTGAACAGTGAGTATGTCAAAGCCGGAGAGATTAGATTACGGAGGCAGACAGAAGTAATGATTAACTTTTCCAGTCTGCACTGTCTCCAGTCTGCCGTACTGTTGTTTTTCCCTGTAAGTACAGTGTGGCCCCGGCTTGGCCAGGCCCTGCTGTTGGGTTGTAAAGAAAGAGAAGGAATCAGGGCTGGGAGTGAGCAGGGGGCGGGGAGCCGGGGAGCCGGGGAGCCCGGAGCTGGCCAGAGAGGGAGGCTTTTCCATCAGATCCTGCGTTGGAATTTATTGGCCGGAATGCAGTAAATGTTCAAAATGCCATCCCATCCAACAGTTTTCATAATTGTTATGGAACAAGAGGAGCTGGGGGAGGGGAGGCATGAAAAGGACTTTTGTTTCTCACTGTATTTTTCCACGTCTTCAGATGGTTTTCCTACCCGCTGGAAAAACCAGAGTGGAGTTGGAGCTGTGTGGGGGGTGGGGTGGGGTGGGGGCAGGGCCCGCTCCTGGGTCCTGGAATACCTTTCGGGGGGGCTCATGGTCAGTGTTTGCCAGGCTTTATCAGAAGCAGCTTGCTGTAGAGCCCCCCAACCCGCAGGACGGTCCCGTACCTCTGGGGTTTGTGTCCTGTGGGGAAATTGGCTTATTTTGTGTCCATTTTTAGCGAGATTCTTATCGAGTTTTAACATGTAGCCAATAAACTTGCCAAGTGGTCAATTTAAAAGCAGAAAATGAGGGACCTTTTGGTGGTGTAAGAAAAGGGTCCTGTGTTGGAGTCGGGTATGAGAGTGTGCACGCATGCACAGTTGGGAATCCACCTGTGGAATTTGGGGGGGCCTCCGGTCTCCCTCCAGATGGGAGGTACGTGGTTAGGTTTAGAGGTTTGACTTGGTCATCTTTGTGTTGCCTGCTGGTTCCACCTCTTGCGATTCTCTGGGAGCAGCCAGGGTCATGCCCAGTGGGCAAGCTGGTGAGCAGAGAATGCCATGCAGGTCTGGGAGGTTCTGTGTGTGCAGGTGTGTGGACCCCTCTCTGGAAATAGCTGCTGAATTATTTGGGGTGGGGGGTGCGTAATGGAGTGGAAAAGACTTGACATTAGAACTTGGAAGTTCTAATGAGGCTGGATGCACGCTACACAACAGCCAGAGAGGCCCATTTACTGTAAATATTATGAATGGAGTTGGCTGGGCTGGAGTCCCCACCCTTCCTCTCGGAGCCGGGCAGAACTGGCCTCCCCCGAAGACGGCAGGCAGCCGGGTACATGCTATAATTTGCATGGCTGACGGCTGGGGCACAGGAAGCTGCGTCAGCCTGGCTGGCGAGACAGACGGGAGCTTTTGATTTGTGTGGTTCCCCTCCCCTGCCCCGCTCTACCCTCAGTGGTATTCTGTGATGGCCAAATACTCCCCTTAGGAGAGACCCCCAGGCTGGGGGCCTCAGACTTGGATGTTGGAGGGGCTTTGGGAGGTGGGGGGTGGGGCCCGATGAGGGAGCAGGGAAGTACATTTTCACTCTAGTAACAGATTACTCATCACAATGTTGTCTGTGAGGCCCAGTCACGCATCAGTCTTCTGGTCGAACACGGAATGCCAAGTCTGTGAGCCCAGGAGAGTTTGCAGGAGGAGGGTGATGTGGTGAGGGGTGAGGAACTCCCAGGCACCCAGCCAGGGCGCACATGGGATGTGACTGAGAAAGGAGACCCCTCCCCTGGGGGCTCAGGCTTTTCCTGACGGCCGCGAATGACAAGACAGAAAGAACACAAGTTTATAACTCTTAGAAAAAAAGTGTTTAAAGCTGGTTTAGGGAGAGACAGCAGCAAAATCTGACCCAAATCTCGTCGTTTTGATTTTGTTTTGGTTTATGGTTGCGAATTAAATGCGAAAGTGTGCTCTCCCTCAAAGTGATATTCTTACTCTCCAGAAGGTAGTAAAAATAAATGGAACCAGCGCTGTTTAATATTTACCGATGGGGCCCATTTGTCAATAAGAATGCAGCCAGAGACCCTGCCGAGCCGGAAGCGGCCCATGAGGCTGTCGTGCTCCCAGCCTCTTCTCAGGTTAGTTGTGAACAGGTTAAATGGAGACTCGGAGCACAAGCCACTGGGCCCAGGTCACAGAGCAGCTTGCTGGTAAAGAAGCCACTTCTTGGCACGAGGAAGCTGGACCCCAAGCTCAGCCCTAAAGTAGGCATAGCGTTTCCAGGCTGTTTTCTGAAGGACACCTGCTTCCCCCCCCGACCATTTGCAGAACATCCCCTTCTTCACGTAAGGATGGTGATGGTGTGAACCTCATAGGGTGGTTACAAGTCCCTTCCAACAGGGCTTGCACACAATATATACTCATTAGGTATAGGCATGGCCCAGACAGTTCTCCCATGGGCGGGGTGGGGATAACAAAGGGGAGGAATGGTCAGCATTTTCTAAGCAGTTGGAGGATCCAAGAGAAGGATCCTCGAGTGTGGCTTCAAGCTGGGCCGTGGCCCCCGGTTGCTTTTTTTAAGATTTATTTTTATTGTTTTTTGAAAGAGAGAAGGGGAAGGGCCCAGAGCAGTCTTCATAGTTGACAGCATTAGTTTTCCATATAGTTTCACTCCACAGGAGGGCGCGGGGCAGCGCAGGGCAGGAACTGGGCCGGGAGCTTCCCGCATAGGCCCTGGCAAGAACTGAACTGGGGGCACACCCCAGTTCAGCATATGGGCCCACATGGGCCGGGGCCGGGATTCGATCCTCAGGCTCCAGGGCTGCAAAGCGAGCGCTCAGCCCTCTGAGCCATCCCAGCTTCCCCCACTTGCTGCTTTTGTATCTAATCATCATAACAGCCCTTTGAGGCTAGCACTGGGAGTTAAGTCACTTCCAATGTGCCACAGGAGGTAGATTTAAGCTAGGGCAGTGGGGTGGGATGTGGTGATTTGTGTGTGTGTGTGTGGGGGGGGGATGTTATACCACAGCCGGAAACTCCCTGAGGAGTTTGGAGAACTCATGTGGGCCCAGGGACCCGAGGAAGCACTGTGGTCTTTGAAGGGGACCCTGTGGCACCCCTTGCCCCCATTCCAGCCACCTGAGTACAGAGTCCTGAAAAAAAAAATCCACCTTTTACCCTTTAGATCCATTTGGTGAAGGTTCTTGGCACAGTGTGATGATGGGTTGATCTGAGCATTTTCTGGGTAACTGGGAGGTAACCAGGGACGTTTGGGTTTGTTTTGGCCTCATGGGCGACTTGCTGTAAACTCCAGAGTTACCTGCTGCGTTAGGAAGCCGAGGGGGCCCCCGGCAAGCTCTCCCGTGTCCTGATGAGGTCAAAACATGGCAGATTAGAGCAGACCCCAGACACCAAACTGGACCCGGACTCCGCAGCAAGTTCCTGCGTGTTGGCTGTAGTTTTTAGTCATCTGCCTCTTGCAAATAAGAGACCAGTTAAGAGTCCTTGATCATGGTGAGTATTTGAGATGAGACTGAATTGGATGGATTGGCACCTGGGTCCCCTTTGATCTCAGCCCTTGTCCCTGAAGTGGGCTGGCTGGCTACTCAGCGCAGCCCCATTTCCTGAGCAGGGTGGGGAGCTGTTGACCTTTGAGATGTCTGAGGTAAGGGAAGGAGGACAGAATGAGGCAGCCCCTTGGTGATGCCAGAGTCCACAGGAAGGAGGACCCTGGACCCAACTGCGGGCGAGGCGTGGTGATGTTTGGGTGCCAGGGTTGCTGGGTTTAACTCCTGGGTCTACTTCTGTGCCCTTCATTTGCCCTCGCCCTGTGTGAGGCTGCTCTTTCTGCCCACCCTCCCGTCTCCCTGGCTTCTCCATCCTCAGCTTTCTGCTCTGCTGGACCACGGGGGAAGGGACCCACAGGCCAGTCCCACTGCCGGATCTCGGCAGAGTGGCATCCCATTACAATCCCAGTGCCTTGCGGAGGTGAGCGTGATGGAGGACCTCCCTGCCCATAAGCATCACCTGTGTGGGGGCACAGCCAGGCTCAAGTGGCCCCCCTCCTGCTCATGCCTGTGTTCCCAGCATCCCTCTGGGTGTTTCGGGAACAGGCGCTGGCTTTCCGGCCTCATGGTCGATTTCATAAGCCACAGTCCAGAAACGGTACCACCGAGGCCCTGAACTGGGTCTTCCCTTCCTCCCTCCACGTTTCTTCATCTCCTTCCACTTTCAAATAAAAAGTTTAAAGGATGAAATGTCTTGCTGACCCGAAGTCTGGCCTTGAGGCCTGGTCATCCCCGTGCCTGCTGAGACCCCGGGGCGTGAAATTCATTCACGAGCCTCCTGTCTTCTAGAAAGGTCTGGTCTGTTCATTCATGGCCAGGGTCATTAAGTAACTCTTTTGTAAAAAGAGGCAGCGAGCTCCTTGTTAAGTGGTCTTCCCCAATGCAAGTGCAAACACAAGGCAAAATCCTTCCCCTTTTAAAAGGTAGATTTTATGCTGTAAGGGAAATGGAGCAGGGGTGGGGGTTGGGAACAACCTTACAGGAATTTTAGGCCGATTCAGCATTTTTCTGGGGTTGCTCCAAAAATTCCCAAACCTGTAATAAAAAAGGAAAAATCGTGAGCAGGCATCTGATTAGTTAGCTCTTAACAACAGCTTTTTTTTTTTTTGGATGCTTTATAATGCGCAAATACAGTTTTACAACAAGCCCCTGTGCAGTTTTCTGAGGCGGGAGAGAAGCCGTTGAAAACAACGGAAAAGGTTCTGAAGCTGAGGGACCTTCACAAGGGGCTTGCGCGTTTTGCCTTTGAAGTTTGAGTATCAGCAACCGTGATCAGAAGCCCAGTTGGTCTCTGAGCCAGTCCAGGGAGACTCCTGTGTGAGACCCGCCCCCCTCCGGTCCTCACCACCAGGCCTGGGGATCCCCCAGGAGCTATGCACAGACCTTTGGGGAGATGCCTGTGGGCTGTGGGCCCAGTTCAAGGAACTGGGTTTCTCTGAAGGTGATGTGGAGCGCTTCCCAGAAGTGAGCCCAAGTGGCGGGGAGTTTGGGGCAAAGGAGGGGACTCTGCATTGGCAAAGCTGGGACGCCGAGCCAGGCCCTAGCAGTGCGATGCTTTACAGGGACCTTCGTGGTCCCGAAGGTTTTTCTGAAGAGCTGCTGCGGCTTGTGCTCAGAGATAGTCTAGGAGCAGCGAGCAGGAGGGGTGTGAGGGCGCTGGGAGGCTCCAGCGTGTTGTGGGGCCTGCCTGGAGGGGATGGGAGGAGCCGGCCAGGGTCCTGCTGCACATCAGGGCACCTAGTGGGCTTTCAGGGGCCTTGTGGGCACACAGGGGCACCCTTACACTGCTGTGGATCTGGGCTTAGGGCTATTAACCCCAACAGAAGAAGGCTTTTTCCAGGGATGTCTGGCAACAAATTGCTGGGTGGACTGGCAGGCTGCAGAGATGAAAGAGAAACCCACCAGAAGGCCCCCCCCTCCCCCTCTCAGGGCACTGGACCGACCCCAGGCCCCAGCCCCCCCCTCGCCCAGCTTCCTCTGCCCCCAGAGGCCCATGGGGCAGGCACAGCCCCCACCCCTGCCGGTGGGCCTGGCACGGGAGCAACTCGATCCCAGGCCCCCGCACCACCTCCTCCTCCTCCTCCCTGCTAGCGGGTGCCAGGTTTCAGGGCGGCCGGACTCCATGAAACAAAGTATTGTGAGGCTCCGCTGAGGGTCTCCTGAGCCTCCCTCCCAGCAACAACCGTCTTCCTTTCCAGGCCAGGTTTGTTGTCCCGAGTTGGGATAATAAGGGAGAGCTGCTTACATTTCAAAACACCCGCGCCCTCCCCCCACCCCGCGTGGGCAGGGGGCGGCCCTGTGCCTCCCAGAGGGGCCTTCTCCCTTCTCCACACTCGCATGAACGGTCTTATTGACGTGAACATCGTGGGCCTTTAGTGCAGCCTTCAGAGCTGGACTCTGTCGGCGAGAAAGTTCAAAGATTGCCAGCGCTCACGAGTTTATTAGCAGTTGATGGATACTTTGCAGGAACAAGTTAATGCCTGATGAGTCACCTTCTGCTCCGAGCCCTCGTCCCTCTCTTGTTTTTCCTTACGCTCCAGCGTGTGTGTATGCAAACACACACTCACACGTGTGTTCATCCTCACAGACACACACACAGCCTCTCACACTTGTGCTTTATAGATGCATGTGTTGGGGAGCAGGCGGGTGGGGGTGACAGGCAGGTTCCCTGGGGTTTTTCAGTGGGGTGGGAATCAAGGGAAAGGAATGAGCCACCTTCAGCTCCCCATTTTTATATAGCTGGGCAGGCATTTGAAAAGGCCCGGTGGGGTGTCTGTAGGTGTGTGTGTGTGGCTGCCTCAGTGGGTCACTGCACATTGGTCCACTTGTTCATGGGGCACCTCGATGCAAGACTGGTTGCTGCTTTAACAAGAAAAAAAAAAAAGGCTCATGAAGCCAAGTGGTTCCCAGGTCC
The DNA here is from genome assembly GCA_004027555.1 of Craseonycteris thonglongyai. Taxonomy (NCBI): domain Eukaryota; kingdom Metazoa; phylum Chordata; class Mammalia; order Chiroptera; family Craseonycteridae; genus Craseonycteris; species Craseonycteris thonglongyai. Next base: position 130,688 of record PVKE010000194.1, read on the forward strand.
TAACATGCCTTGTAAACATTGGAAAAAGTCGTGTGCTGAGCTGCATGGGGGTTGTGCAGCCTGCTGGGGCAGCAAACATGGGTCCCCGCCAGACCTCATCCAGCCCCGGTCTCCACCTATATAACCCATCATCTATTCTCCAAAGCCCAGTTCCAAAAATCGAAAAGGCCAAACACTCCAAAAGACATCTCACAGCCCACCTCCCGCCTTCATGCCCCCCTCCCCCCACCGCCTGAAAGTGAGAAGCTAGGCTGCAGGGAGGGCAGGAGGGGGCCTCTGCTGTCCCCCTCTCCCCCTGCCTTTCCCCATTTTTGTTAACAAATACAAGACTTCCGGTCTCCGCCCTGCCACCACAAGCCACAGTGTTCCTGCAGCGGGGCCGGAGAGATTTATGGTTCCCAGTCTGAGGCCTGCCCCGCCGGCTGCAGCTTAAGGAGGACTTGGTGTGGCCGCCGCTGGGCTTCCTTTCCTTCCATAGATCCCCCTTGAAAGACCTGTGCCTGTTGAGGAAAACCACGTTAGCCGGATTCACTGCAGCCTCCCAGGCTGCCTGTGGGAAGAGCCCTGGCTGAGAAAGCCGGGGTGGAGCCCTCAGGGGCAGTGCAGGAGCCTAGAGGCTTCTGGGGAGGAAGAGGAATCGGGGTGCGGGCAGAGCAGGACACTAAGGATGGCTGGGTACCCACTTTAGACACAGAATCTTCTCTGGGCTGGAGGAAGTTTTGTGAAGGTAGCCTGGGTTAACTCCAGTTTGTATTGTGAGGTGGCATTTTGGATGTGAATTTAACAGAGCTGCTGGCAGACACCCTGAGAGTTGTTTATCTGTTAGGAAGATTTTTTTTTTTTTTTTTTTTGCCCCAAACCACGTCTCTATTTACATTTTTACCGGATGCCACTTCCTCCAGATCAAGTCACTGATCTGAGAACTGGGTGACAAGCATGGAGAGCAAATAGCAAGCAGGTGGTCTTAGCGTCTGGAGACCTGGGATCTAGGTCTGACTGTGCCATCCTCGGGGGACTGGTGTTCTTATCAGAATGACCAGGACCTGGAGCAGCTGGCTTTCAACATGCTGCCTAGTTTAAAGAACAAATTCTAGACCACGCGGAAGGCCGTTAAAAACAGCACCAGCCAAGTTCCGAGGGGGTCCCTCTCCTGAAGTCTGCAGGGACTAGGGCTTCCTTTGGCCAGGTGGGCACATGTCCTGGTGTCCTGGGTCCCTGGCAGGCTTGGGGGGAACTGGCCAGAGAGGCGTCCCAGGGAGACAGTGCTTAAAGGCAGGGCTTGTGCATCAGCGTGTGGAGATTTGCAGGCCCTGGCGGGAGGACTGTTGAGCCTGCAGCACCGCCATCATCTTCTCTGTGTCTCTGTGGGAGACGAGCCGGTTGTGCAGGATGCACGTGTGCACATGTATGTGTCTTGCTTCCAGGAGGAAAAAGAAGAGCCAACCCCTGGTCACCATCAACCAACCGTGCCTGCCCTTTTGTCTTGCAGATTCCCAGCTTCTCCTGGAGCCTGGGGATCGGTCACACTGGTGCGTGGTGGCATACTGGGAGGAGAAGACAAGAGTGGGGAGGCTCTACTGTGTCCAGGAGCCCTCCCTGGACATCTTCTATGATCTACCTCAGGGGAACGGCTTTTGCCTCGGACAGCTCAGTTCCGACAACAAGAGTCAGCTGGTGCAGAAGGTGCGGAGCAAGATCGGCTGTGGCATCCAGCTGACGCGGGAAGTGGACGGCGTGTGGGTGTACAACCGCAGCAATTACCCCATCTTCATCAAGTCGGCCACACTGGACAACCCGGACTCCAGGACACTGTTGGTACACAAAGTGTTCCCCGGTTTCTCCATCAAGGCTTTTGACTACGAGAAAGCGTACAGCCTGCAGCGGCCGAACGACCACGAGTTCATGCAGCAGCCATGGACTGGCTTCACTGTGCAGATCAGCTTCGTGAAGGGCTGGGGCCAGTGCTACACCCGCCAGTTCATCAGCAGCTGCCCGTGCTGGCTGGAGGTCATCTTCAACAGCCGGTAGCCGCGTGCGTGGGGAGAGGACAGAGCGAGCGCCGAGCAGGCCCCGTCCAAACTCCTTTGCTGCTAATGTTTTCCTCCTGAGTGCTTGCTTCCCATGCAAACGCTATGGTCATCGTCCTTTAGTCCCACCCACCCCTCCTTGTCATTCTTGTTTATGTTCTGTTTGGTTTTGTTCTCTGAGAAGTAGCTTATGAAAAGAATTGTTGGGGTTGGGGGGCGGGCGGTTGTATACTTGGCAGGACACCCCATAAGAAAAAGGGGGAAGCAAAAATCAGTACCAATTACAGTGTCTGATGGGGAGCAGGCCCTCACCTGGGGCTCATTGTTTTCACTTGTCAGGGCATATGTGTGAATGTGTGTGTGTGTGTGTGTGTGTGTGTGAGTGACAGATGGGGGAGACACTGCTGTGTTTCTTTCGGATGTCCCCGGCTGAGAGGTTTGTGCTCCCCAGCTGTGTCTGTCCTGCCCTTTGGACATGCTCGGTGGGGCAGAAGCAGTACCTGGGCAGACTGACCACGGGTATCGCAGCAGCTTCTAGAAGCAAGGCTGTCCCCCTAGCCCGGGGAAGCCCGCCCCGCCTCTCCCTTTCCCTCTAGGACGGGCCTTGTCCTGGGGCTTCTTAGAAACCACCCTGCCCGAGGCTGAACCAGAAACGGTAGTTTCTTAAGCTTGTCCGACTCCCCTCCTGCCCCCTCGCCAGTCATGTTCTTGTTTTGGCCACCGGCTCCTGGATGTCTGCGAGCCGGGGCAGCCCTGTGACAGTATTGCTCACCCCGTGTCCCGAGGCCCCTCAGCCTCTCCCCTACCCTGGTTCCATCAGGTTTTCCCCGGACTCAAAACCAGCTCAGCATTTCCCTCCCCTCTGCAGCCTGTGTGTTGAGTTCTGCTGTTACACCAGCGAGGGCAACAGCCCCCTTCCCACCCAGAAGGATTCGGTCCATCGTAACCCGAGGTACCATCCTGGGCTGACACCTAACTCTTTCGTTTCTTTTACAACTCATACACTCGTATGACATGTTGACACTGCTCTTAGCTCAATGAGCATGTTTAGACTTTAACATAAGCTATTTTTCTAACTACAAAGGTTTAAATGAACAAGAGAAGCATTCTCATTGGAAATTTAGCATTATAGTGCTTTGAGAAAGGACTCCTAAAAAACAAAAACCTGAGATTTATTAAAGAAAAAAAAAATGTATTTTATGTTATATATAAATATATTATTACTTGTAAATATAAAGACGTTTTATAAGCATCATTATTTATGTATTGTGCAATGTGTATAAACAAGGAAAATAAAGAAAAGATGCACTTTGCTTTAATATAAATGCAAATAACAAATGCCAAATTAAAAAAAAGATAAACACAAGATTGGTGTTTTTTTCTATGGGTGTTATCACCTGGCTGAATGTTTTTCTAAAGGAGTTTATGTTCCATTAAACAATTTTTAAAATGTATACTTGATTCCATGTCCTCCAGCTCTTTTTTTCTTCTGGTGGGAGGAAGGAGAGTAGGGGCGGCTATCAGATATGGGAACAATTGGGGTCTCCCTGGCTTGGTTGGGGACGAGGGGGAAGTAGACCACAAAAAGGACCTCCAGAACTTTCTGCCCATCTAGTATCTGTTCTCTAGGCTAGAAAGACCCATAGCTACATACCACCCCTCTTGCTAAGCTGTGGCCCTCAGGTGTCGCTGTCCAGGTGTCTTTTTTTAAGATTTATATTTGACAGAAAGGGAGGGCCCCCCCCAGAGCAGTCTTCGTAGTTGCACATCATCAGTTTTTGACAGTCTTATTCCACACAGGTGGGTGGGGGAGGGGTGTCCTGCAGAGCAGGAACCAGGCTGGGGCCTCCCATATGGGAGGCATGCCCCCATAAGCTGGGGCCTGAAACGGGCCTCCCACATGGGAAGCTCACCTGGCGAGAACCAAACGAGTCCACACCCCAGTTCAGCATATGGGTTTGCACAGGCCAGGGCCAGGATTCAATCCCCTGACCTCACAGTTACAAGGCAAGGGCTCAACCTGCTGAGCTATCCCAACATCCCCTCAAATAATACATACTGACTTACGCTGCAGAGCATTAGAGCCAAATGGTCAACTAGGTGAACATGTTCACATGAGCTGATGGAGAGCTCACTACTTCTCCAAGCAACATTATGCTTTTTCTCAGTTGCACCGAAACCTGCCTCCATTCTAGTTCTGCAACCCAGAATAAGTGTGAAACCCCATCTCTGGAAAACACCCAAGGAGGGTTCTCAATACCAGCGTGGTAGAGGTGCAAGAGGGGGCGGGGACGTTACATTAGGAGCTGTCAAAATTCTACTTTGCTCTAACACCAACATACCAGGAAGCTCTAATAATAGTCATAGCTACCATTTATTGAATGCTTCAGTAGGTGTCAAACGTGATGCTTAGTGTTAAAATTACTTAATCCTCACTAGGATCCTCTACAAAAACAGGTATAAAGACTTGGTCAAGGCCACCCAGGAGGAAGTGCTTAGGGAGACCAGGGTCAGACTCAGGATTGAGTGGTCCATGCCCTGGAAAAATGTTTATCTGGTGGCATCCAGAGCGATGCCAGCCCACCACCACTCAATACTGGGGAGCGGTGTCACCATGCTGCTGTCGGACTTGGGAGGCGGGAGCTGTGGCAGCAGCAGCATCTGTGTGCCCTCTGTTATCCGGACTGAACGCTCAGTCCCAAGAGGCAGGATTGGGGTGAGGGCATGAGGATCCCAGCGGCGTGGCTGGCTCTGGGTAGGCAGGGGCGAAGGAGCATCATAAGGGAAGCCAGGTGTCTGCTGGTGGCTGACCCTCGCCCATAGGCACCCCCTGAGCATCTCCCATGTGCCAGGACTGCCGCAGGGGCACCCAGCCCTGGGTGATGCTGGAAGACAAGGTGCCCACACCCAGGATGGTCTCGGGAGCACAGGCAGAATGTGGTGTGTTCCTGGGACCAGCCGGGACTTGCAGAGGAGGGAGGGCTCTCCAACCCATGCTGACGTTGGATTAGTGGAGGGAGAGGAGAAGGTCCAATGGAGGGAAGTTTTTCTGCCACCTGGTTTCCTTCTTCCTCTCTCAGTTCATCCATCAAATTTGGGGGTGTTTTACAGGGTTCTGCCTTTACCCTGTGTACAACATCGTTCTGGTGGCTTCATCTCTCCTCACCTGGGGACGTTCAGCTGCCCCAACCAGCAACTTGGATTCTCCTTTGCCTCGTTCCCTGTCATGAAATAAACCAAATCCTGTCCACCCTGCCTCATTTAATCCGTGATTATGAAGTGCAAATATTTCTCACATCTGTTCCCTTTCTCCATCTCCAACAGGGTGACTTAGTTCAGGGACTTCTAGCCTCTCCTTGGTCTTTCTGTACTCCAGAGGCTGTTCAGCTCCCCCACCTCGACCAACCTCACCCTTTAATTGCCCCTCTCCTGCTTCCCTGGGTTCCGGGCACTGCAGGATGACTTCCAGTTTCCCAAACACACCTTGCTCAGTGCTTCCAAGCAAGTGCTCACACAGGCCTTGTCCATGAACAGGGAGGGAGAGGCAGGATTGTGTTCTATGTGCTGCGCAGTGTTCAGCCCTTTACAGTGGGTTGGTCTCATGTAAGCAACCACCCTAAAAGTAAATGCCATCATCATCGGCCCCATTCTACAGATAAAGAAACTGAGGTTCAAAGAGTTGCCCAAGGTCCCCTCGCTGGTAAGTAGTAGCATCAGATTGCATCACCACTGTGTTATCTAATCTCTATGGGCGGGCCTGGGTCAAGGGTTGACTCTGTTGGGCATATGTTTTCTCTAAAACAAGTTCCAGGCTGGAAGGTCCAAGCTGGTCTGATTTCCGAATAATAGCAGCAACCCCCGATGTTTGTGCATGTTTGTAGGCACTAAGGGCCTCCCGAGGCTGATGTCACCTGTGGCCCCATCAGCACGGAGCAGACAGGTCCTGGCTGACTCAGGAAGAGCCAGAACCTCCCAGAGGTGAGGGATTTGCCAAGGACACCCACACACAGCCTGTGGGGGAGGCTGGAATTGCACCCAACCCAGAGCAACTGCAGACTTCCTGATGGGTCCGGGAAGTCCTCCACAGCCAGTCTGCCCAGTGCCAGTGCCACAGTGCCAGCCTGGCTCGTGATGACAGTGCTGGGCAGGTGCTGTCGGGGGTCTGACATGAAATAGGATCGAAGACACTGTCCTGGGTTTTGGAGGCACATAGGCCAGGGTTTGAGTACTGTACTCACTTGGGCAAGTCACGCAACCTCTCTGAACCTCAATTTCTGAAACGTAACATGGGCCTGACACCTGCCTCCTGGAGCCAAGAGGGGGATTAGTGAGGAAAATACATCGGAAGAGCTGGCCATAGGATAGGTTGAACCACACGGGATCGCTAATATATGACCACTTGACCTACAAACATGGCAATTTCACATTGTTTCATCTTCTAGATGCTCAATTCAAGGCAGCGGCCGCCATTTGGGATCCCCAAGCTTCTTTCTCCCCTGCAGCCGTAGTGGGGAGCTAAGAGGGCCGCAAGTGGGCTGAAAGAAGATAGTCAACTAAGCCAATTAGCTTTCAGGGGTGGTCAAGCTGCCTGCTCAGGACACTACTGAGCCCAGGGCAGAGCAGGAAGCTGAGGCTGGCTGCAGCTGGGGTGCCCTGGCCTTGGGGTTGGGTGGGGGAGTGGGCCCCAGGGCCGTGCCCGCTGAGCCAGGAACAAACAGCCCGCAAAGTCCCAGGTTTCCTGGTGCTCCGGCAGCCGGCCCAAGTTGCCAGCTCAGCAGTTTTCCCAACCAGAAGCGCCCCCCTCTCTTTCTGAAAGTAATGATTTTCTAAAAATGGATTCCCTCCCCTCCCCCCGCTGCAATTAATCTACCAAACACAAAGTGGCTGCTGGAGGAGGCCCCTGGTGAGTTCAGACCAGTGCAAGCCTTTGATTAATTCAGGGAGGACAGACTGGCTTTGTGGGGGTGCAGAGGTGGGGACTCATGGCCTGGGTCCGGGGGGCTCACAGCAGGGGCTGCTTGGTGTCCTTCAGAGCCACCGAGACTAGGCAGGCTGGGAGCCTCTTCCTAAGGAGCCTCTTCCTCAGGAGGCCTGCTGGGGATTGAGAGCCACAGGACCTCAGACCTCAGCTCCAAGGTCATCCCGTGCACATGTGTGCCCCGGGCCAGGCAGAGCTGATAAATAAACCTGGGGCTTTATTTATCTTTCTGGAGCTGCCACTTTAGTAGGAGCTGTGTGTGGGGCGGGGGGTGGGGGTGTGTGGGGGGGAGAGAATGGTTGTTTTATCCTCAGACAAGCCCGTGTACGTTGCCAGTAGAACGCAAACTTGACATGAATTTTCGAGAAAAACAAACAAGCCGTTTGAAGGATTTGAAGGATGTGTCCTTGCCCCAGCTGTTGCTTTCACCGTGGTCCCAGGCCAATGTGGGCACGCTGGTAGAAAAGAATGAGATGGAATCTAGGCCTTGGATATACGGGTAGGACACAGAGGCGACGGAGGTAGAAATAGAATGTGTCTCTTAGAGCTGTGTTGAACCCAAAAGAAAAATATGGCTAAATCGTAGCTAATAGTATTATATTAGTTCTCAATGGTGCAGCGAGCCTTTCACACAATTTTCTTAATGAGTCTGGACGGGAGCTCTGATTATCTCCATTTTAGAAGAAACTGAGGATCAAAGAGATACTCTAGTCATCCTGCCAAGAGGTGGCAAAGCCACTCCTGGCAGATTTCCTTAAGTGTATCACTTCTCTGCTCTTTTACCCAAAGCGCCGCCTCATCTGCTCTGCCCAATGCCTCTTCCAAACTCCTCTTCCTCCACTCAGCTTTCCAGATCTCGACAGTAATGAATGACATGTCATTCTCAGGAAGTAGCCAAGTGTGCCCAGCATTTCCCAACCTCCCTTGCAGTTTGTCTGGGGCCATGTGACTAATTCTGACTAATGGGCTGTGAGCAGTGGTGACCCCTGGCTCTTCTGAGCTAAAGTGTTGAAAAACAGGTGATTGGTGATCCAGTTCTCTCTCCCTCTCCTTCTGCCACAGGGACCTGGAAGGTATGTTTTGAGATGATGGCGGCATATGATAAAAACCGCCTGAATTCTCTGAATCACTGTCCCAGACGGTCACAGGACCTTTAGCAGACTTTGTGTGAATGTGCACCTTTTAAGTGTTTGTTACCCGACTTAAGATTTTGTGGTTTGCTCCTCCAGCTGAATCCGTGGCCCGTTCCACACACTCGGGTGCTTCCTTCTTTTCATGGAGATTGGTCTTGTATCTCCAGCAGGACTGGCACTCCCTGAGACCTGGCACCAGCTCTCATACTTGCATCTTTCACAGCACCAAGCCCAGCTCTGGGCTCATGGCAAGTACCTCGTACATACTTGCTGTTAATATCATTGACATGAACCAAGCATCCCCTTCAATGGTGCTCCTTGAGGGGTTGCTGTGGGGCCCTCCAAGGGCCCAGTGTCCCCACTCTCTTCTCTCACAAGCTGCTTTCAGCTCCTCTACCCAGGGCCAAGCTCCAGCTCCAGCCCAGGCCAGTGTCAGCTTGGACCCAGCCAAGACCCATGACCTCCGGGCTTCCTCCCTCAGCCCAGAGGAGAGGAAGCTGCAGAGCAGAGCTCTGGCTCCACTGAACACATCAGTTCGAATGATGGCATTCCCAGTACATCACTCCTCTGAGCCTGCCGCATTTTTCTTCACAGTTCTGTTTGACAATATATGCATGGTATTATTACAGACACATTGAACATTTTCGTGCATGCCCGTTGGTTGGTTTGGCTCTTGTCTGACTCCACTAGCAGAGACTAAGCCTTGAGACAGCAAGGACTTTGCTCTGGTCGCTGCCTTACCCCCATTGTCTAGAACACTCCCCAGCACATAGTACACACACTTGACAAATATTTCTTGGATGAATCAACTTTGAATGACTCCTTAACTTTCCAACTGAAATGTATGCATTCAAGTTCCAAGTAAATTCAGCTTTTCCCAAGACTAGGAAGTTCATACTTTTCTTTATAATATTGGTGAAAAGAAAGGGTGCATTATATGTTTTTCCTCCAAAAGGTGAATGCATGCAAAACTGTGCTTCTTGGGGTGATGCTAACAGAGAGAGCCGCCACCTCAAACATCTTAGCAACAACAGTCTGCGTTTACTGAAGGCTAAGTGTGTGCCAGGTACCCTCTGCAAGGCATTTGATGGTGTTTCTAAAGGTAAAGGCGGCCGTTACCCCTTTTAACAGGTAAGGAAGAGGAGAAGGGTGGCAGAGCACGAGCCAGGTCTGCCGACCTCCAAAGCCCTTGCTCTGAGCCCTGGGCCCCCACAAGAGGCTGCAGCTTCAAAGGAGCCATTTCCCCAGAATCTTTCCCCAAGGCTCACACACAGCCTGAGGCCCAGGTCCTACTCAGCACGGGGAACCCTGCCGGGTGGCTGGCTCTGTCCTGTCCCATCAGGGTCTGGGATCTTTGCTGCGTCTGGGTTTTGTGTCATCGGCACCAGATCTTCTAATGACACGCTGCAGTCAAGGAAATTACAGTGCCCGGGAGACTTGTCCCAGAGGCCCTGCCCTGGGTAATTCCCGGGCAGGAGAGAATGCTGGGAATAACAAGAAAGACAGGGTCCGGCTGCCAACCTTAGGTAATGGAATGGTGTGGGGCGGTAATGGGATGTGGGGGCTGGAGAATTTTATTTATACAGTTTTCTTTTTCAAATTTAAAAATTACTGGAAAACACAAAATCAAAAGTAAAAATTATCCTTAATCTCATCACTTAAAATTATGCCTTCCAAGGCCACTCCCTAGAGGTGACCATTTGGAGGCTTTGATACACCCCCTTTCTGAACTTGGCCTTAACTTCTAAATAAGCAGATATATAATTTTCCTGAATGGAACCACGCTATACACATTAGCCGGCAACTTGCTTATGTCACTTAATGATACATCACAGACATTTCTGTTGATCAATCATTTTTATGTTTAGTGTTGGAGCTGAATTTGAAAGATGCTAGCTGATATTCCTTTCAAAGATATATCACTTGATACTGAACAGAGTGAAGGTGTGGAGCAACTAAAACTCTCTGGTGAGGATGGTGGGGGTCTAAATGGGTTTAGCCATTTTTAGAAAACTGCTTGGCAACATCTACTAAAACTAAAGATAATCAAACCTGCATCAGAAATGCATACATATGAGTATGTTCACCAAAAGACACATCCGGGAATATTCATAGCAGCACTATTCAAATAGCCCCAAACTGGAGACAACTCAAATGTCCATCATGAATAGAATGTTGTTGTTGTTTTTAAAATGTAGTTTATTTATACAGTGGATGTCATAAGAATGAAGGAACTATACAATGGAGCAAATTTCACAGATATAACACTGAGCTAAAGAAGCCAGACACAAAAGACACAAACACTGTAGGACTCCATTTGTATGACGTTCTATGTGTATAAAGTTCAATGTCAGGCAAAATGAATCTGTGCTGTTAGATGTCATGAAGAGGGCATGAGAGGAACTTCCGGGGGCAGATGATTTGTTTCTTAATGGGCGGGCTATTTGCATGGGCTGTCGAGTTCGTGAAATTCATTGAGCTGGATATGGTTGTTCTGTACGTGTGCTATCCTGCAGTTAGAGTCTTTTAGAAGGGGGATCAGTGGTGTGTTAGCCCTTCCAAAAATAATCAGTCTTGCTTCCCTTAGGTTTGCCCCCTTTCTCTCTCTTCCAGGACTCAAGGAACACACACAGAGTAGCTCATGCATGCCATGCCTCCACTTACCATGTCGGGCCGAGAGGGAAGGAGAGTTGAACATTCTGGGTTTGGAATTCCCAGGGCCTGGTGGCCAGCCTTGGGTGAGGGCTCAGGCTGCTGGGACCCCCAGGCTTACTCGAGGGGTCAGTGGGAGCAGGGGGAGAAGGAAGAGTGGGGGGAGCAGCAGGAGGGAAAGAAAACCCCTTTTGCTGTTCTTACAACTGCTGAAGGGACCCCAAAGAGTCTGTGGATGGGAGGCACGTGAGTGGTGGAATTGCTGGGGTCCGAGGTACTATGACACCAATAATGTAGCTAATATTTCTTGAGCTCTTACAAAGTGCCTCTTTCTTTTCCTTCTCCTCCTCCTCTTCCCCTTCTAAGCACACCTGAGGAATGCCCAGCAGAAGGAAATCTAAGGATCCCTCGCTGCCTCTGTTGTCTTGAGCAATTCCACTCTGGCCCTGACTTGTAGAGTCTGCTCAGAACAACAAAAAGCCCTGCAGACAGCTAGCCCCTCCCCAGTCAGAAGGTTGTGTAGGGGCATCTGTTACTAGAACTTGCGGCTGCAGAGTCCACTCCCCACCCCACACAGAGAACCCTCTGCAGAGTGGCCACACTGCTGCTTTCTCAGTCACCTTTGGTGCCCATAAAGGGACCCTGAACGTGAAATCCAGCTCCTCAAATCCACCTGCTCGGAAGCCAAGTCACCTCCTTCCCCTTCTTCTCTGCTCTTCCCTGGTTTTTTTTTTTTTTTTTTCTCTCTCCCTGGACTGGAAATTTCTGGGGATAAAATTGTTTTTGTCCCTGTCACTACCTGAACAATTCGAGGGCCTCTGTACACACCTGTCCTGCTGCCGGTCCACACTCTTGGTATATACAAGATGTTTGGTAAAACCCAGCTCTGAGTGCTTTTGTTCATAACAGCTGTGCATCCTCACCGCTTTGCACACTCTAGTGGATGAAATCCGTCTCTTCTTGAACTCTCCAGCTCAATCTCTCCTCCTCCAAGAAGCCTTCTGGGAGCTCCTGTTGGCATGACTCATCTTCTGCAGCACTTTATCTAACACAGCCTTACAGCCACTAGCCTTGTCTGCCTTAGGAGAGCAGAAAGAGGCGTCACATAACCCAGGCCAGATCCTGGTGCCATGCCCTGTGCTAAGAATTTTACTTACGTGACACAACTACATGGTGAACTCCAAAGCCCTGCTGGGCATATAGGGTCACTTTTGATAGTCTGGGCAGGGATTGGCATGAACAAGGATTTGGAGGTGGAGAATGCCATCAAGAGACATCTGTGAGTGTTGACTTGCCTATATGTCCTCTGGGTCTCTACTTGGCTTGGGGAATTCTATTTATTTAAGTCTGTCGAGAGGCTAAAGACACCAGCTTCCCTGGTGGCGAGTGAAGGCATGTGGCCTGGGGTTGGCTAATAGCATGCCCTGGCTCTGGTCTTAGAGTCAGGATCTGGGGACAGACAAGCAGGGATGCAGGAGAATTATCCTGGGGTGGGCTGGGGAGGCCACTCCCCATTTCTGAGGAACAGCAGGGTCCAGTGTGTGGTGCCCAGTGCTGATGTCAGTGGGGAGAGAAGAGTCACCTGGTGTTCTGTGGGGGGCCTCTGGGTTCCCAGGAGGCCAGCTCTTCGGTATGGTTTGGACAGCTACCCGGTTAGGGCAAAGTTCTCCGGCCCGCTGTTGAGTGTGTGACTGACCCAGGATCCTGTCAGGACTCTTTGGTGCTTAACTCAGCCAGAATACTTTTCTGGGGTTTGCAGCTACGAAGACGGACCGTGGCTGGGAAGGGCACAGGGCAGGGTTGGCTGCAAAGCCATCCCCCTGGGACAGGCGGGCTGGGCGTCGCATAACCCCCCGGTGGTGAGGATGCCCATGGCATCATCTCCACTCAAACGGTCCCTTGGGTCCTCAGCAGGCACCGGCCACCCAGCAGGGGCAGAGCCATACACTTGCGGAAGCCCTTGCAACTGCTCCTGGAGGACACGGCCTTGCCATAGCAATGTCCTAGGACAGTCCCCTCCATCATGAGAACGTACAGTTGTAACGCCAGGCCCACCTTTGGGAGTAGCAGGGGTCTGGGCCCCACGGTCAGGAGGATGGGTTCATGCCTTGCTGCTCTGCAGTCATTGTATGGCTCGAACAGGTCATTCCTTTTCTCTGGGCCTCAGTGTCCTTGCCTGGAACTCTGGGATATGCACAGGTAACCGGGGAGGTCTCTTCCAGGACTAGTCCTCCCAGGACGAACACCCAAAGCCTCTGGGTCCTCATCTCGCACTTGCCCCTGCTCTGCGCCCTGAACTCCCTGACAGCAGGTCCCGGCCCTGCCCATAGTAGGTGCTCAGAAAGTGTGCTTGACAGCACTGGGGGGTTGTTGGCTCGGTTAGGGGGTGTGGGTAGGTGGCTGGGGTCCTGGGCCTTGCTTGAGTGTCTTTTCCCTGGCCCTCAAGTGCTGCCTGTCCTTGGTCCCTACACAGGAGGGGTGGAGAAGGGAAGGGGACTGCAGACCCAGCAGTGGCCCTGAGGCATGCCGCAGGCACTTTCTGGGAAGCCGCCCCCAGAACCTAGCCCCATGCAGGCTGAGGAGGCCTCGTCTCCAGCCCGTTTCCCTTGAACTGGAGCCAGGCAGTCCTCACGCATTACTCACTGGCGGGGCGGCCCTGGCCCCGGGCCAAGGCAAACAGGCCTCTAGCTTGCCCTGGGGCTGCTCTGCCCAGGCTTGTGAAGGGAGGGAGGCGCCCATGCCCGGCCCCTGCCAGCCCCCCTGCCAGCCCAGCCCCAGCCTGGCCCAGAGGTCAGGCTTGGGCCCCACCTCCACCAGAGTTGGCCCATGCAGCTGGTGCTGCTGAAGGTCTTCCACCAGTGCCTAGGGTGGAAGCCACAACCTTGACCCATGTGGCCAATGTAGTGGCTTCATCCAGTGCTTGCCCCTGACCAGTCCCTGGGAAAGCAGAGGAGGAGAGATCCAAGGCCCCCAGATCTGCATCTCAGGGCAGGACCATCTACGAAAAAATGACTGGGACGATATGTTATGTCCATCAAACTCGGTGCGTTAGAAGGAGTGTAGGGGAAGCCAGAATGGCTCAGCGGGTTGAGCCTTATGGCTACAGGGTCTGGAGATTGAGTTTTGTCCCTGGCCCGTGCGGACCCATATGATGAACTGGGGTGTGCTTCTCATGCGGGAGGCCCATGGTTCCATTCCCGCCCTGCACGCCCCCATGTCCACCTGTGTGGAATGAAACTATGTCGAAACTAATGCTGTACAGCTGTGGAGACTGCTCTAGGCTCTCCCTCTTCTCTCTTTCTCTCTCTGTCAAACAATAAAATAAATCTTAAAAAAAAAAAAAATGAAGGAGGGTAGCATAGGAGCAGAGCACATGGCTAGGAAGACTTCAGGGGGGAAGTGGAGCCTGGCAAAGCCTTGAATGATGGAGAAAGTCTGTATGGCCTTGGTGGAGGGCTGTTCCTTGGGTGTGGGCCTCAGAATATGATGGGACTGAAGATTGGGGCAGGGGCTGGAAGGAGAAGGTAGCAGTCCTGAGCCAACCCAGTCAGCCTTTACCCAGACCCAGCTCTCCACCCACCCACCCATCCATCCATCCACCCATCCACCCATCCACCCACCCACCCACCCATCCATCCATCCACCCATCCACCCATCCATCCATCCACCCATTCACCCACCCATCCATCCACCCATCCATCCACCCACCCATCCATCCACCCATTCACCCACCCATCCATCCACCCATCCATCCATCCATCCACCTACCCACCCATCCACCCATCCACCACCCACCCACCCATCCATCCATCCATCCATCCATCCAAACTACAGATACTATAGAGCACCCACTACGAGCACAGACCTGCATTGGACATTTCGTTGACGCTTACACACACAGACCTGGCTTATAGTAAGGAGGCTCCATAAATATTTGTTTAGATAGAGAAGTGACGTGCAGAAGAGACTTGCCCCAGCCCTCAAGAAGCTTATCTTCTTGTGGAACAAAAAATACAAAATTACAAGCGCTATAAATAAAGGGGGAATAAAGGGCAGCAGGAGAAATAAGGAAGAGGTAAAGACATGGGCTTTTAGATTGCTGTGGGGTCTTGGGCCAAGAACTAGACGTCTCCGTGCCTCCGTTTCTGCACCTGTAAAATGGGGATAATGATGGTGACTACTTTGTAGAGTTGTCTGTTCATTTTTTTTCAATGATCAAAATCAGAAAGTTCTCAGATGGACATAATTTTCTAATTCAAATCCTGTATTTAGTTTCAGTTGTCTAAATAATGTCTTCTGCTTAACAGCTTTATTGAGGTATAGTTCATAGACCATACAGTTCTCCCAGGTAGAATGTACAAGTCACTGTTTTTTAGTCTAATCGCAGATATGTACAAGTATACCCACTGTCAGTTGTAGAACATTTTTTTTTAAATATTTATTTATTTATTTTATTTTTGACAGGGAGAGAGAGAGATACAGAGACAGAGAGAGAACTGAACTGGGGGAGCTCCCAGTTCAGCATATGGTTCCGCACGGGCCGGGGCCAGGATTTGATCCCCAGTCCCTGGCGCTGCCAAGTGAGCACCTAACCCACTGAGCCATCCGGCTTCCCCACTTGTAGAACATTTTCATCACCCTAAAAAGAAACCCTTTGCGCTTTTGCTATCACTCAATCGCTTTTCCAACTCCCTCCCAACACCAGCCCTGTTTTCTGTCTCTATAGCTTTCCTTGTTCAAAATATTTCATTTAAATGGAATCACATAGTCTCTTGTGACTGGCTTTTTTCATAATATTTTCAAGGTTCACCCGTGTTGATGCATCATTTCTGCTTTTATTTTTTGTTTTATTTTGTTTAACTTTTTTCAGAGCAATTTAAGTTCACAGTACAATTGAATGGAAAGTACAGAGTTCCCACATACTCTGTCCCCTCAACCACAGCCTCCCTCAACATCCCACACGTCCCATACCAGCGTGATACAGCATGATGCCTGACTGCTTTACTCAATGAACTAACACTGACGTGTCATTATCAACCAAAGTCCACAGTGTACATTAAAGTTCGCTAATTTTGGCTGGCAACTGTTCCATGGTATGGATGTGCCACATTTGGTTTAGCCACTCAGCAGGTAATGGGCATTTGGTTTGTTTTCATCTTTGGCCTTTTATAAATAATGCTGATATAAACCATTTATGTACAAGTTTCCGTATGACCATATGTTTTCCTTTCTTTTGAACATATGCTTAGGAGTGGAATTGCTGGGTCTTATGGTAACTCTATGTTTAATGTTTTGAAGAGTTGCCAAACTATTTTCCAAAGTGGCTACACCATTTTATACTTGCACCAGCTATGTATGAAGATTCTAATTTCTCCTTATTCTTGATAACAATTGCTATTATCTGACTTTTTGAGTGTAGACATCCTGGTGGGTAAGAAGTGGTATCTCATTGTGGTTTTGATCTGCATTTTTCTGATGACTAATGATGTGCCATTTGTATATCTTCCTTGGAGAAATATCTATTCATCTCCTTTGCCCACTTTAAATTGGGTTATTTGTCCTTTTCTTATTGAATTTTAAGATTTTTTTACATATAATGATGCAAGTCCCTTATGAGATATATGATTTATAAATATCTTCTCTGATTCTGAAGGTTGTCTTTTCACCTTTTTTTAAAAAGATTTATTTTATTGTTTTGACAGAGGGGACAGAGACAGAGAGAGACAAAGAGAAGGGGGAGAACCCAGAGCAGTCTCTATAATTGTATGCCATCAGTTTTCTTTTCTTTTTTTTTTTTTTTAAGATTTATTTATTTATTTTTATTGTTTTTTGACAGAGAGATAGACACAGAGAGACAGAGAGATGGGGGAGGGCTCAGAGCAGTCTCCATAGTTGACAGCATTAGTTTTCCATATAGTTTCACTCCACAGGTAGGCACAGGGCTGCACAGGGCAGGAACTGGGCCAGGAGCCTCCCACATAGGCCCCGGCAAG
>PVKE010000194.1:147570-159216 GCA_004027555.1 Craseonycteris thonglongyai
GGGGGGGTGAGAACCAAACTGGGGACCTCCCACATGGGAAGAACACCCCAGTTCAGCATATGGGTCCGCACGGGCTGGAACTGGGATTTGATCCTCGGTCCTTGGTGCTGCAAAGTGAGCGCTTAACCCTCTGAGCCATCCTGGTTTCCCCTAAATATTTTATGTTTTGATGCTATTGCAAACAAATTCGTTTTTTTAATTTCATTTTTAGATTGCACATTGAGTTTTCAAACAAATGCTTAATGTGCTCAGCACTGTAAGAGGTGTTATGGGATATAGCAATGAGCTTGCTATGAGGGTGAATGACATGATATGTTAAAGTACACTGCACTTGTTCTTTCTGCTTTTCCTGTCTCTCCTCTTCCCTGTAAGGACGTAAGACAGCCTCTTGCAGAGGCGGAGGGAGCTGTTTAACGTTAGGAAGAGAAGACTTACGAGTTGGTCAGGTGTCTCAGGGTAGCTGGGCGGCCTGACTATGCACAACTGAAGCAGACCTGCCCACTCTGGGCAGCTGTGAGGCTGGAGGAAGACTCCAGGGAGTCCGAGGGAGCTACTCCTGGGACACGAGTATCCTTAGGAGGCCTGGGAAGGGACCCGCGGCGGGCCCAGTGGAGGCCTGGCTGCCTGAAAGGCCTTCCTGCAGGGAGCAGCCTTCCTCCTACCCCTGGGCTGAGTTTCCTTCAACAGGGGCTTTCAGCTTTCATCTTGTGGTTTCGTTTTCACATCCCCTTGAGGATCTCTTCTTGTTTTGGTCTGTGTCTACTTTCACCCTCTTTCCTCCCATCCCCCACCAAGCTTCTCTAACAGCAGGATATCTTGGGGACTCTTGGGTTGTGCAAGGCCCTGCTCAACAGATTGGGTGGGGAGTAAGAAGAGTGCCCCCCTCCCTGCTACCTCCCCCCAAAAGCAATGGGACAGCAAGTGGAGAGACGTGTCACTGTACTAGCTGGCTTCTCCGATGTCTGGTTCCCGGCTGGGTCCCTCAGCCTGGCCAACAGTCTCACAAGCGGGAGCTGGGCTGGATGCCTGTGACCGGGACGGCCAGTCAGTCCTGGCCTCTCCCTCCCTGTGCACAGGGCCTCTTCCTCCCGCCTGCTGTCTGTCTGGAAGGGCCCGGCAGGTTCCGCATTTCAACTGCCACTTCCTCTCCAGCCCAGGCCCTGTGGCGCCTGGAGGCAGCCTGACAACTTGAGCCTCACATCTGCCCACCAGTCATCCCAGTCTTCATCTGTACCAGCACCTCCTTGCCCGCTCCTTCATGTCATAGGCCAAACCACAGAGGGATGAGTAAGGACCAACTGTGAGTGAGTTCAGGGCCTGGGCCTGGTGAGGTGGGGAGGCAGGAGGGGGCGTGGCCCCACTCCGGCGCCTTCCTGCCCGCGGCCCCTCCCCACAAGTTCCTGCACAGGAGCTGGGCAGGCGTGAGCACGGGGCATGAGCACCGGGCGTGAGCCCACTCAGAGAAGGGAGGTCAGTGTGGGCTGCAGGGCAGCATGTCCCAGGTTCCCAGGGGTGGTAAATATGACTAAACGTGATGGGACCCCCAGCTGGGTGATTTCAGTGCTGAGGGTAGGCAGATGGCTGCCCACAAAGAAGGGGATCCTGGCCACTGGGCTAAGTGAGGTGGCACAAAGTGAGGCCAAAAGCAGGGGCTGTGGCCCTAGACTGTGTGAGTTTAAAACCACCTGCTGCCTAGCTGTGTGACCTTTCAAAAGTTCCTTAACTTCACTGGGCTTCAGTTTTCTTGGTGGTGAAATGACTGATGATCATGGAGAATATCTTAGACTCTAAGGCTTAGAACAAGGGTTCTCCCCTCAGCACTCTTGATGTTTGGAGCTCACGATCCTTCCTTGTGAGGGGCTATCCTGTATGTGCTCTATAGAATCCCTCCACTCATTAGACCCAGGAAGCACCCCTTGCCCCAAAGTGTGACAACCAAAAATGTCTCCAGGTGTTGCCAACTGTCCCCTGGGGGCAAAATATGGTCGAGAGCTACTGGGTGAAAGGGTTCTATAGGACTTAAATCACTTAACATATGCAATGCACTTAGAACAGGGCTCGGTCTAGAGGAAGCATGCAATCATTCTTATTTGCTGTTATCATTACAAGTAGGCAACAGAGGCAAAAACAAAATATAAAACAAAAAACAGAAGTCAGAGACAGAAGAACACGTCTAATACTCTCATTGGCTGGAGAGTCGGGTCTGGGATGAAGGAGAGAAACTGTGTATTAAAAAAACGTATCTCCACCACTGGCTGGCTCCTGGGGCCGAACTTTACTCAGAGAAAAGCTCATAGACTTCACATTTATCCTCAGGGGTTCCGAGGACACTGATCCGCTAAGGCAAGGGCCAAACGACCAGGCCTTTGTTCACTTAGCCGCTCACTCGTGCGCTCGCAGGGCAGTGCTTGCTGAGTGCCCTGTGTGCTAGACGCTGGCGCACCAGAGGCGGCAGGAGGTTGAGCAGTGCTTTGAGAATTGTGTGAACTTCAGACAGAGAGGCGGAGGAGGAGTGGTGTTGGCCACAGATGGGTGGTGGTCGCGGTGGGGACTGATCAGGCAAAGGTCCTGAGAAGGTACATTCCTGGGAGGTATGGTGGGGGTCGATTGGGGTCAGTTTGTGAGGGGCCTAAACACAAGGTTAGGAGATGGAGTAGCGTCTGATGGGGCAGCCCTGGAAGGGCTTGAGCAGAAGTCTGGGGATCCTCAGGTCTGGTCCTAGGAAGGAAGGGGCTTGATTATGTCCAGAGCCCACAGACCCCCCCCACACCCCCCAGGCAGGAGATCTGGGGTGGGCCCCTTAGGCAGGGAGCTACAGCTTCTACTTCTGCCCACCAAGCCCAGGGGATGGCCCAGAAAAGAGGCTCCACGGGGCTGCCCAGGCTGGGCCTTGGCCTGACTCATCCCTGGCCTGTGAGTGATGCTCCACCTCAGTCTCCCAAGCTGAGAAATGGCACTGTCCACCTGCCTCCCAGGGCCCTCCCTGCACTTGGGCACAATTGAATGTTGCCCCTAATTGCTTTGAACTCCTTGGCAGTCAGACGACTGAGCAGGAGGAACAGGGTGGAGGCCCCTCTGCTGGAGGAGCAAACACCAGATCTGACCTTCCAGTGAGCAAGGTAGCTGGGAGCCCCAGGGAATAGCCCCATGGGGCAGGGGGAGGCCGGGCAGCTGTGAGGGCCTCCCCTGCCCCTCCATTTCAGCCTCTCGCCTCTTCTGTGGCTCTTTGCTCTTGCCTGGGGCATCCGGCTGCAGCTGCCTAGGCAGGACCACACCTTCAGGGTTGTTAAAGCACCTGGGCCAGGTGTGGCCTTGAGGGATGAGTTCACCAAGTCACTATCCTGCAAGGGGGCTAGGCGACCCAGGCATGGATGGTCTGCAATGAAGCTCACACAGGTTCAGAACCAGGCACGAAGAGGCTGATCCGAGGCGGGCCCAAGGTCGTCCAACTCTTAGAAACACAGTCGACAGAGTCACAACATCACCCCCATGGACACAGTGTCCCGTTTGCTCCAAAGGGAGTTTGGAAAATGTGAATCAGACTTCTGAACCCTGCCTGCCTCGTGGCCGGGGGCGCAGGCTGCCATAGAGAGGGAGAGAGGGAGAGAGGGAGAGGGTCTGGCGGAGGACAGGAGTGTCTGAGGCTCCGCCACCCCTGGCCATGTCACCTGAGCAGGTCCCCATTCGGCTTGAGCCCGTTTTCCTGGGGCCAGTGGGAGCCATGAGACATGCCCTTCTTCCCTTCAGGGTGATTACGAGGATCAAATGAGATCAGGGAGATAAAAGAGAATAGGAAAGAAGAAAGCTTGGAACACATAAATGGTTGTTATTGTCACTGTTGTTATTATTAGCTCCTCGCCAACCCCACTCGGAACACAGCCATCTGGGCAGGTTCTCAGCCCTCCCTGGGAGCCCCATGGGGTACAGGGCCGGCCTGGGTCCTGCTGGGGCCCCTGCCGCACCCCAAAGCTCTCCTCAGGGGTCCCTTGGGGGTCCAGAGCGTCCTCTGTCTCTCCTAGCACATCTCCCCTAAGGGTGGGGGAGGAGAGCCCCTCAACCTCTTTGTGGGGAGTGGGTCCCTCTGGGCATTGTCAGTGTTACACATGGGGACCCCCACGTTCCCATATGGACGTATCAAACACCCACAAACCAGCACCTGTGAGCACTCACCGCAGATCTTGACTGGCATAGGCGCCTCTCTTACACACACACACACACACACACACACACACACACACACCCTCCTTCTGTCCGGAGGTCAGTGGGTCCAACAGGGGTATCATTACCCGGGCAGCTTGTCGTTGTTCCAATCATCTTCAGGAAAGTCGCAGCTCGGCAGAAAACATCAAACAGCGGCCAGCAGCCTCAGAGAGCAGAGGCGACAGGCCCTTTGGAGCCCTTTCCAGTGCAGACCTGCCTCCTCGTTTGCAAAAACGACTTATTATTAATCTGCGATTGAGACTATAATTATGCCATCACCGTGTCAACAAGCTGGAACATGGCGAGGACGGGCAGCCCCGTCTGGAAATGTGCTCCTGCCCCCCACCATGGCCATGTGGGCACCTGCCCCGTCCCATGGATGGGGCCATGCACACACCTGCCGAAGTCCAGGCCCACCTGCACACGGGGGACCCGGCTCTGTGAGTGTGTGTGTGTGTGTGTGTGCACGGGCACTCCACACGCTTATAAGAGTCTGGCAAGCTGAGGTGTGCGCCTGGGCTGAAAGCAGCCCTGAGAGAGCCCCCGGGAGCTCCAGGGCCCCCCAGTCCGTGGGTCCAGCCGGGGGACTGGAGCATCAGGGTGTGCCCGAGGGCTGACAGGCGGGTCCCAGGCCGGACCTTTCTGAGCATGTCTGCCTGGTGGGCCTGTCCTCAGCACACTTCTGAGACCCAGGGCCGGGTCTCTGCAGCCTTGTTCCCGCCCCTGGTCGGCCCTGAGGCGTGGCAAGGCCCGCACCTAAGCTGTGTTCCACTAATGACCAGCTTTCATCAACTACTTAGTCACCATGCACTGGGGCTGGTGCAAAATACTTGATGTTCAGTGTCTCATTTTGAAACCGTTTAAACCCGAAATGCAGTGAATGTAAACACGAACTTTACAGATGAGGAGAACGTAGCCCAATGGAGTTAGACGTCACCAGGTCCAGCAGAGCTGGGGGTTTAAAGCCAGGCAATCGAAGGCCCCTCCCCCTGCCCACTCCTCCGGTCCAGCCCCCACCCTCCCCATGTGCTCTGGGAGCCAGGGACCTGCTGTGCTCCTCTGCCTGCCCACCTGCAGCCTGGGTCTAGTGGGAGCTCAGGAGGTGGCTCCCAGATGAAGGAATGAGGTGAAGGTCAGAAGTTCAGGACTGGCCTGAGAGACAGGACATTTCCAGAATCAGTGGGTACCTGTGGGCTTAGGCCTTGGTCCTCCCTGGGGACACCCCACCTGTGGGCACAGGAGTCGAGCCTCCTGGGTCTGGGAGGGGTCCTTTTTTTTTTTTTTTTTTTAAGATTTATGGGTTGTTTTTTTTTTGACAGATTGAGAGAGACAGAGAGAAGGGGGAGGGCCCAGAACAGTCTCCATAGCTGTACGTCATCAGTTTTTGATACAGTTTCATTCCACACAGGTGGGCATGAGTCCATGCAGGGCGGAACTGGGCCGGGAGCCTCCCGCAGGGGAAGCACACCCCAGTTCAGCATGTGGATCCGCTCAGGCCAGGGCCGGGACTTGATCCTCAGACCCTCCAGTGTGGGCAACTGAAGAAATGGCAACCCCAGCTGCTCCAGAAAGGCCTGTGTGTGTGTGTGTGAGCATGTGCACACTCACGTGGGTATGTTGGTGTGACTGCACCCACACGCCTGTGGGTGTGATTTCAAGAGACAGCAGAAGTGGAAGATCAAGGAGCTGGCATGGCAGCCAAGCTGTGAAGAGACCCCAGAGCGCCTACCTCACCCAGGGATTTTCTATGCAGCAGCCAGGAGGATACAGACCCCGTGGCCACGCACAGCTGCCTCCAGGGTCCCAGAGAGGAACCATGGGTAAGAAGACTATCTTTGAGACAAAGCGAGGGACAGTACAGAGGAAAGAGGAAGGGCTTTGGAGGTTCAGGTCCCACTCAACCACATTCTGAGTGCCCTTGGGTAGGTACATTTTCTGAGCCTCCGTTTCATCATCTGCAGAACGAAGCTAGCCAGGCCTGCATCACAGGGTTCTGGTGGGACAAACAAATACCGTAGAACAAAATGCTGAAGTGACTCCTACCCTCAGTATCCCCCGAGGGGAGTTGCACTGCCACTGCGGCTATTTGAGGCGACATTCCACGCAGACTCAGAACTTCTGCAGCACAAGCCAGATGCACACGCCGCCGTAGGGTGGTTTTAGGTCTGGGACCTGAGCACTGGGATACCTGCTCCCCGAGAAGGCCACTGTTCCCCACGCATCTGCCAGTCCTGCCCCCACCCCAACTCCCTGGGGTTTCATTATTTTGATTCAATGCAGTCCCTTCTTTAGGACCTAGGTCACCCTGTGCATAAACTGTTCAGATGTAAATGTCCCCTGCATTCATTTACTCATTCATTCATTCATTCATTCACTCAACAGGCAGTGAAGCAGATGCTGGGGAGACTGAGGTAAGCTGGGGTATCGGGGAGCAGGTGTGGACAGGAGGGTGGAGAGGGGGAGGCCCACAGCTAAGGGGAAGGAAGTGGCTAGGAAGCGGGGCGACGGGGAGGCAGAGGCTGCGTTGAAAGCAGCCTTGACCTGTAATGCCGCTCAGTGAAGCCATCTTTCGGGCTTTTTTTCTTTTTCTTTTTCTTTTTAACAGCAGGGAGAACCACAGAGAGTCCAGGAGTGCAACCGCTGTGGCTATCAGAGGCACACGTCCCGGGTGGGGTGGAGTCCGGTAGGCGTGTCTCTGGGAGTCTGGGCTACCTTTATGGGGCAGGCCGGTGGCAGCAGGGCTCAGGGTGGCAGCGCCTGGGACCCGGGGCCTGGAGCCACAGTGAGCGCGGCCCGCGGCCCGCAGGTGGGTGCGGGCCTGCCCGCTCTCGCTGGGACGTCACAGTGATGCCTGGGCCAGCCCTGCTCACTCGCCTGGGAACTGACCGGGGACAATCGGAGAGGCCCCAGGGAGCCCAGGGGTCAGCTGTTGGGTCTCCCCCAGGAGGTCCAGGCCCAGCACAGGGGGAGGGAGAGGCCAGCCTGAGTGTTCTCAGGCAGGGCAGGCTGCGGGCGGGCTTTCCTAGTGCACGGGGGACCCTAGGACTCGGCTGGGGGCTTAGAATGGCCTCACCCCCAGGGCCTCAGCGAGCCGGCTCACACACTGCCTCCCTTTACAGAATCCTCATTCTGTAGGATTCTCCACGTCTCCTAACCTTTACCAGGCCTCTAGGACAAAGTTTCTGTCTACAGGGGCAGGGACCTTATTGACATGACCTAGGTGCACAGAGAGGGGAAGTGACTTGCCCAAGGTCACACAGCCAGGCAGCGGCAGAGGGGCGACTGTTAACTTCTGTCCAGGTGCAGGCCACCCTCAGACACAGACTCCTGTTTCCATAGAGGTGACCTGGTGGCCTGCAGAGGCCTTGGGAAGATCAACCCACTCATACGTGGCTAGTGGCACTGGTTGGGGTCCCACGTGAGCAGAATCCCTGATGCCCATGGGCGTGGCGCAGGGGCCTCCTTGAGTGAGCAGCTGGCCAGGGCTTGGCATGTGTGCGTGGACCTGAGTCTCCTCACATGGCACACCTGTGCTCGTCCGCGCCACGTCCCTGAACGCCGCTCTGCTGTGTTCCGGGGCCTGGGTTTGGTGCCAGGCAGGCTAGCAGGAATGGCAGCTTCCCCCCCACCCTGCTGCCCTGGGCCAGGCTCAGAGCCGGGCGCCCAGCGGGGGCCGGACAGGCTGCAGGGAGGACAAAGCACTTCTGACAGCAGCGTCAGATGCCGTCTTCACAGGTGCCTCCTCCCTGCCAGCCTCCCCACGCGCCTAGAGCGAGGGTCCTCCCGCGCTTTTTAGGTGAGGAAGCAGACCCAGAGAGGACAAATCATACAAGGTCACAGGGGGAGCCTGCCTCCCTGTGAAGGGGCGGCAGAGGACACTGGGTGTCCGTCTGCTTGTCACTTTGTGACTCTGGGTAAGACGTTTCCCCTCTCTGGGTCTCAGTCTCCTCATCTGTGCTATGGGAACAGCTGTACTGCCCCTGTCTTCCTCCCAGGTGTGTTGGGGGTCTTTTGTGCTATCCCTGCATCCCAGGCCTGCTGCTTTCCCAGGGGTTAGGGGGAGGGGTGAGGGAGGGCTCCCCTGGGTCCCTCCTGCTCCAGGAGCTGGTGCATGGACCTATTCCCACAGGAGGGAAGGCAGGGGTGGGTCTTCTCAGCTCCTCTTGTCCCCTCCCCTTCAGGAGGGGTGGGCATTTTAGAGAGGCGAGGCTTGTCTTCCCCAGACTGTGCCCTTGGGGCAGGCAGGTTGTGTCCCTGAGGCTGATGCCCCCCGCCTGTTGGCCCTGCTTGTGGGGTGAGGTGTCCAGGCCTCAGACAGCCTTGCAGCCCTGCTCACCTGCTCTGCGTTAATGTGCGTGCAGAGAGCAGCCTGGAACACTTACGCCGGCTCAGGAGGTAGAGCAGACAGGCGATAAGCTTAATTAATAGAACCAGGACACATAAATAGTCTCTCCCTGCCCCCTCCGCAGCAGGCCGAGCCGAGGGCTGGCGTGGCACTCTGGGGAGCTGCTCGCCAAGCCGGGGACCTCTGCGTGCTCAGCCAGTGCTGATGGAGGTGGAGGGCAGACCTCGCAGGAGCTCAGTGCTGAGCAGCGATGAGGCCTTTAAACTCTTTCTACGAGGCAGTGGGATTTCAAGGTGGAGGGAGAGGGCTGTGTGGCTGAGTGCCCGGAAGCTTCCCAGAAGAGGTGGCTGCCAGTCTCAGGGGTGCTCGGACAGGTGGCTAGGATGGGTAGAAAGGAAGGACGAGAGGAAATGGAGAAGGATGATACAGAGGCCCGTGTGTCTTGCCAGCAGGGGTGGACCCTGGTGGCTGGTTTCTTTCCCCAGTTGAGAACCCCTGCGTCAGCCTCAGTGGGTACCCAAGTGCTAACCTACCAGGCCCTGGCTCGTTCTCTGCCACTGATAACAGAATCCTCACCACTTTCCTGAGGTGGGTGTGTTGTAGGCAAGGATATGCAGGTGCAGAGAGGTTGATCCATGTGCCTGGAGCCCCACATGTGTAAGGAGGGCAGTTGGGTTGGATTCGGGCCCCTGACTCTAGTCCTTGGACAGTATGAACGGGACTGATCCTCTGGGCTACACACTGGACTCATCGCTGTGTGGCCTACAGACCATTGCCACCCTGGAGGGGATACTGAGGCAGGGCCGTTGCTAGGAGGCACACGGCTCCCAGTGTCTGGCTTTGGCTCTAGGAGTCCCCATGACCATGCTGACCTTCCTTAGACTCCGTGTCTAGGAAACCTCCCCCCAACCTTTCCTCCTTGCTTTTCACTCAGGGCCTGGGACTCATCGAAGGGCTCTCCCACCCACCGCCTTCCCATTTGCTTTATGCCTGATGCCAGGGCGTGCGTGCCCCAGGCCCCTGATTCACACAGCTGGGCAGATGGGGGCCTGGCCCTCTGGGTTCCTCTCTAGTCGTTCTGAGACCAGCCTGGCCACCCTGTTAGCAGCAGCCTGTCCTACCCATTTTACAGATGGGGGCCTAGGGAGGGGCAGTGGGCTGTCCTCAGCGTTGTCCTGGGACCGCGTGGAAGTCTCCTGTCCACCTATTCCTTCTCCCTCACCTCCCCTGCCCTCAGCTCTCACTGGGGGGATGCAAAGGTGAGGGCACGTGAGGAAGGGGGCAGGCAGCCTGTGCCCAGGCTCATCCTGACAGCCTGGTGGTTGCCATGGAGCCCCTGGCCCCACCTCAGCCTTCCTGGCCAAGCCCTGGCAGCTTCTCCTTATAAAAGCTAAATTTACTCTTTTAACAAGTCCAGCACTGCATTAAAATACAATGGAATGCTTGGGAAGGGGGTGGGTCTTCCAGGGCCAGTGACTGGAATGCGCTGTCTATATGGGGCTCTCAGGGCCTCCGGTACAGGGAGGAGCAGGCCCAGGGCTGGGAGGTGGGGGGCCGGTACCCCTCTGCTGCAGGACTCAAGGCCACCATTGCTCCCTGGGGCCCTAAGGACATGCGGCTGTCCTCCACGGAGCAGGTGTTCAGCCAGCTAGCTGGCACGTGCTGGGAGGGTGAGCCCCGAAAGGGTCAACTTCCCCCACTCCCCTCTGGCAGCAAGCGCGCATGAACCTCATCCCTGCTCTGGACCCTGAACTTGGACTGGACTCTAGAGGTGCTCGCTGGGGCTAATTCTGTCCACCTCCCTCACGTCCCTCTTTCTATCCATCCTGAAAGGAGTCCAGCTCTCCAGGACCCTCCATTTCCACCCGGAGCCACACTTTTCTTGACACCCCTGATCCGACACAGCCTCACCCCTCCTTGGGTTCTGCAATTCGAGACCTATGGTCACAACTGCACCTTGGTCACCATCTCAACATTATCTGAACGCCCCCGGCCCTTTGAGGTCTTGCGTTCCACGAAGGCCTCCCACGGGGGCTGCTTCCCTCTCTCCCGCATCCATCTCCGAACCAGCAGGTAGGTAGGTCAGCACCATTTCTGCCCACACTGTCACTTCCAACCATTTCTCTTCCCTCCTCCTTCTGAGACCCCAGCTCTTTTCAACGCTCACCCCCTGGGTCACACACTCTCTCTGTCACCCTCTGGCTGTTGTTACCTGCTGACTTCCCGGTCCTGGTCGCTCCCCTTCATTCCTTGGGATGCTGGCTTTGTCACCAGCGACTTGGGACTTTCCATGTGGGTGAGCATTATCCAAATCTCAGTTCTTTATATGCCTAACCATCAATCAACACCATCATCTTCCCCAGAGAGGGACCCAGCCTAGCCTGACTCTTGTCACCACCAGAAACTGCACCACCTCAGAAACCTGGTCTCAAGGTTCTCTTTGACTGACCTTCCGTCCTCCAGATCTCTACCTACCCACGGACCCTCATGTTTGGATCACCATTTTTAGTTTCTCTCTCCCTCTCTCAAGCCTATTTGGAGAATCGCAACCTTAACTGAACCCAACTATTTCCCCAAGAGTTGAACCTTGCCAGAGAAAATCCTAGAGCGGGGCTGACCGCACGTATCTCAGCCCTCCACGGGCGTTCACTGCTGGCCGGAGAGCCTGTGGTGATTTGGGAAAATTCGATGTCCCTCAAGACTTCATATTTCACTCAAACCTCCCACCTCCTGCCCCCTGGAAGTTCATGGCTTTGCCTCATACTGCCCTGAGGGAAGAGAAGCAGAACTTTCTCACCTCCACAACCTCCTTAAAGCTGCCTGTAGTTTCTGCCTTTCCACCCTCCCAGCGGAAACCTTTCACCCCGTCCACCTGGGTCCTTCCTGGCACTTGTCACAGTACGTGAATGGCTTCATTGATTTGTTATCTGTTTGTTTGTTGCCACTAGGAAGTTACCATCAGAGTGCCCGACACAAAGTAGGCAGGCCACACATATTAATGCATAACTAAATATGTATTAGGGAGCATTGGGTTGATTAAATAACATTTTCCCATCCCCAAATGAACATGTAATGTACTCGGTGCGAAAAGCTCGAGGCAG
>PVKE010000194.1:159316-184236 GCA_004027555.1 Craseonycteris thonglongyai
TTTATCTTCAGTGCATATTTATTTCTATTTTACTTTTGACAGATAGAGAGAGAGACAGAGACAGAGACAGCTAGAGAACCAAACTGTGGGAACTCCCCAGTTCAGCATGTGGGTCCTGCCTGGGCCGGAGCCGGGATTCGATCCTCGGTCCTCGTGGCCTCAAAGCGAGCGCTCAACCCGCTGAGCCGTCCCGGCTTTTCCCTTCCCGACTTCTTTAAACATTCTTCTAAGTATTTTAATAACTGCACAGTATTCCATTGTATGGATGACCTCAATTTGCTTAACCACTTCCCTAAGGTTGAGCATTTATATTATTTCCCTATTTTTTTTTTTAAGCAAGTTTTTTTTTTTTATATCTTTTTATATTTATAGAGAGTAATTATTTTATCTTCAGTGCATATTTATTTTTATTTTACTTTTGACAGCTAGAGAGAGAGACAGAGACAGAGACAGCTAGAGAACCGAACTGTGGGAACTCCCCAGTTCAGCATGTGGGTCCGCTTGGGCCGGAGCCGGGATTCGATCCTCGGTCCTCGTGGCCTCAAAGCGAGCGCTCAACCCGCTGAGCCGTCCCGGCTTTCCCTATTTCCCTATTTTTTATTTCCCCGATTTAGTCAGTGTTCTTCTACATAAACACACATATACATTATTTTTTCTGTGGCTGAAGTCCCAAGTAGACTGGTGGATCAAATGCTATGCATATTTTAAGGTTTTTAATTTATATTATTAAATCACAAGAGACAATTTGCTTTGAAACCAAATAAGCACAAATACAATCTCTTACTTTGTCAAAGCATAAGTTCTGGAAGGCTTACTCCCTCCAACGCCATGGCCCACACCATCCCTCCCTTCTGCCTTGGGCTTGAGTGCCACTTTATCAGAGAGGGCTCGGTGCTTTCTCCACACAGAACCACTTCTCTCTATACCCCTTTTGTAGATGTAGCTTCCTCAGCCGCACTCAGCACCTCGGGCAGGTTTTACGCTCGTTTGTGTTTGTCTCTTCCCAGATCTATAAAAGTAGGGACTTTGTTTTGTTCACATCCAGTACTCCTGTGCCTTCACTGTGCCCAGCAGAGTAAGTGCTCAAAATACATTTTGTGAATGAATGGGGAGGAGGGGGGCATGCTTCTAATCTCACACTAATGGTGATGATAATAGTCAGTGCTCCTTAGGAACTTTATTGGGTTTTTTTAAAGATTTATTTTATTGTTTTTGACAGAGACAGAGAGAGACACAGAGAGAAGGGGGAGGGCCCAGAGCAGTCTCCATAGTTGAACTTCATCAAGTTTTGTGGTTTTGTTCCACACAGGTGGGCGGGGGCCGCGCAGGGAGGGAACCAGACTGGGGGATTCCCGCATGGAAAGCTCACCCCGGTGAGAACCGAAAAGAAGCCACACCCCAGTTCAGCAAATGGGGTCACACAGGGCGGGGCTTGGACTCAATCCTCAGACCCCAGAGTAGCAAGATGAGCACTCAACCTGCTGAGTCATCCGGGCATCCCCTATGTTTTTTTGTTTTGTTTTTTAAAACTGCAATGGGGTGGGAACATAAAATCAGAAGTTATCTCCTGATGACTGAAACAAAGCCATTTATCCCTCTGTCACTTGTTAAGTGCTTGCTGGGTACCATGTACATATACTACCTTCTTTCATCTTCACGACAGCGCTACAGTATTTTCATAGGTGACAAAACAGCCTCAGAGAAGTTATGAGATTGGGGCTGAGGTCTAAACATGAGTAAGAGACAGAGTCTGGATTCAGGCAGCAGGCTCCAAAGCCCATTCTCCCCGGCAGTCTGATACACCATGGAGTCTCGTCAGATTCATATTTAATGCATGACACTTCCAGCTTCTTATCTGTTCTGCAATTAAATGTTGCAAGTACATTTCACATATGTACTCTTTATTACATAACCGTCCATTATCACATGCATTATACACACACACACTACACTATAGAATGTTGCACATACAAATCATGTATACTGTGCTTTATGGGGTTAAATTTAGAAATAAAAAAAATTTTTTTTAAAGATTTATTTTATTATTTGAGAGAAGAGAGAGAAAGAGAGAGGAGGGGGAGGGCCCAGAGCAGTTTCCATAGTTGTACATTGTTATTTATGACATGGTTTTATTCCACACAGATGGATATGGGGCTGCCTGGGGTGGGAACTGAACTGGGGGCCTCCCTTATGGGAGGTGAGAACCTTCATGAACATTCACTGCCACCCTGGCGGTTACCAGTTGTGCTGCAGTTCAGCATATGGGTTTGTACAGACTGGGGCTAAGATTTGACCCCTGGACCCTGTGGTTGCAAGACAAGCATTCAACCTATTGAGCTATCCTGGCATCCCTTAAGAATTTTTTTTTAATATGATTTTATTCTTATGCTATGATTTTATTTTTTATCAAATATTCTCACTGTGCTTCAATCTTCTATATTTCCTACTGTCCTGTTTTTCAGTTCACTAATCTACTATTAGCTACATCTAATCTGCTATTAAACCCATTCACTGCATTGTTATGATTATTGTATTTTTCATTTCTAGAACTTTCATTGATAACTTTTCTGCTTATTTCTTTATTACATCTACTTTTTAAAGATGTTAATCATAATTGTTTTAAAATCTGTTATTTTAAATGCCAATATCTATGTCTCCTGTGGGTTGTTGCTATTATCTGTTTGTTTGTTATTTCTTGATTTCAGTCATATGGTCTTATCTCTTGGTATGCCTGGTAAACTTTATTGACTGCTAGATGTTGCGTGTGGAAAAGCTGCAGAGATAATCTGAGGCTCTGGATATTTCAGAGAGAAATTATTCTTGTTTTTGGATGGGACTTCGAGTACAGGCAGCTCACCTTAACCCAATCTGAAATTAAGTTTACTTGAACTTGGGTTTCAATCTTTAAGACAGGTCTATTTCTTTTCTTTTCTTTTTTTTTAAGATTTATTTTTTATTGTTTTTGACAGAGAGAAAGAGAGATACAGAGACAGAGAGAAGGGGGAGTGCCCAGAACAGTCTCCATAGTTGCACATCATTGGTTTTTTCACATAGTTTCATTCCACAGGTGGGCGGGGTCGCACAGGGCAGGAACTGGGCTGGGGTCTCACCCCGGTGAGAACCGAACTGGGGGCACTCCCCAGTTCAGCATATGGGTCCACACGGGCTGGGGCTGGGATTTGATCCTCGGTCCCTGGGGCTGCAAAGTGAGTGCTTAACCCACTGAGCCATCCCGGCTTCCCCAAGACAGGTCTATTTCTGATTTGCTTTTCAAGGGTCCCAACTGAAAGCCTTTAAAAATAATAAAATAACATAAGGGCCCCTCTTCTTTGGAGATGCTCGGACGCACTCCCTCTTTTACCCCTAACCCACAGAGATAACAAAACTCAGTCTCCACTTTTTGTGCTTAGCCTTAACTTCAGAGCTCCTGCTTAGGGGAAAATAAGGTCAAATGTTGAGCTCATTTCTCTGGACTTTTCCTTCGCTCCAGGATCATGGCCTTCCCACCTCTTTAATGCCTACAAACACATTTAAAATATATATTTTATCCATTTTATTTTTTAGTTCTTGGTGGCAAAGTTGGTGTGAGATAAACTAGTCCATGGTCGTCAGAAGTAGATACCTGCCTGGACCATAGAACCCATGCCTGCAAAAATACAGTGCTAGTCCACTGCTCCAACTTGACCTTCCACAGGGGCCTGGGCCCTGCACGGAGACTCCCCCCTGCCCTGTTTATCTGCTTGCCCTCTGCGTGATGCTTGACCGTGGCCTGATGATGTTTATGAGCAGAGGCTGCCGCTAGGCTGGCTGCCTTTGCTGGTCTGGTTTCTGCAAAACTCTGCCAGTACTGAAGGCCAGGCCTGCTTCTCTCCATCACCAGCTCTACCCGCAAGCCTCACCCACAGACAGAGCCCTAATGTGCCAGAATCAGTGTTCAGCACAGGTTGTCTCCTGTCTTCTTCTTAGAGACATCAACAAATAACTAGAGTTACCTTCATTGTACAGATGAGGAAGCCGAAGCTCCTGAGGATTAGCCAGGATCCTAGCCCATTTCCTATATGTTCCTATTTACTTCTGTGTTTACTTGTTAACTTTCTTGTGCTCTACACACTGTAAGCAACACGAGGGTGCAGAACACGTCTGCTTCTTTCCTCACCGTACGCCCAGGCTTCGTACCCAGTGGGTAGGTGGTGACAAACCCTGAACAAACCTCAGGTCCAAATTTGTCTGTGGTGAAGGCCAGAACTCTAGGTTTCTGACTCCTAGCCCACCATTCACACCTCCTACATCACAGTCAGGCAGGCAACGTGTTCATCTACCCGCAAATTATCTGGTACGTTCTCTGCGGTGAGATTCTAGTCGAATTTCCTGCCATCGAGAGCCGTCTAGGGCTGCCCCAATGTCAGGGGCTTTGATGTCCTTAGCCAGGCCCTGGGGACCCATCTGAAACTGCAGGATGGACTTGAACGGCTTCTGAAATTAGAGTAGAAATCTACAAGTGCACGTGCAATTGTTTTTCTAGAGAAAGGTATTCCATGGTATTCCTCAGATTCTGAGAGAGGTCTGGGGCCCCCAAAAGATAAAAAATCTTGGGCATGGAGGCTGGTGCTTTGTCTGTCCCTCAACATTGCCAACCCTTGCCGGGGAGGGGCTTCCTGTAGGCACCCACAATTTGTTGGGGGTGGTATATGTCTGGAGAAGCAGCCGGGTTATGAAGCTGAACAGGGTGGACAGAACGGTGCCCAGAGCATTCCATCTGGCCTCCTCAGAAACCCCCAGGTTTGGGGGGTGTCACTTGCCCAAGGACTGTGAATAAGGGAGGTCTCTCCTGCCCAACAGGGAAGCCGTCCCACCGGCCGAGCCGCATATTTGAGCAGCTCCTGGCTCTGAGGCAACCGCCCTGTGAGTGGGAATTCCCAGGCCCCAACTCCCCACTTTGAAGTCTGTGGGAGAAGGAGGAAGGGGGGGCCCTGAGCCCCTGATGGAGAGAAGCTTCCCCCTGAGCCCGGGGCCTGGGGGCCTTCTTGCTTGGATGGAACAAAAGGGGAGTAGAAGCATTTGGACCTTTATGGGGTGACTCAAGAGAGGGGTTTTGGAGGAGGCAGGTTTGTAACAGGGCTTTGAGAAGGGAGACCTCGGGGTCTGACCACGCACGCGGCAGCTATAGGCTGCGGCTAGGACGACAGGGAGCTAGCTGCCTGCTCACCGGCCGCTCTGCGGTGATCACCAAGAGTAAACAGTAAAAACCGAAACGATAAATACTGACAGGAGGGCAGCAATCATGATGGTTTTGTCTTCAGCCAGCCCACTGCAGCGGGGTGAGGACTGGGTGGTAAATAACAAGCAAAGACTGTAAATCACACTCTGAGATCTGATCGATCGACCAGGAGCTTGACCCAACTCCCTGTCCCGGGAGGGCTGTGTGTGTGGCAGGGGCTCTGCTGGGACTCCTGAGGCTATTCTGGTGCCAGAGAAGGGAAAACCCTCAGCCTGGGTTCCAGCCCCAGCTCTGTGAACAGCTTGCTGTGCTGCCTAGGGCTGCCTGACTCCCCTCTCTGGGCTCCTTTGCCTTTAGCTGTGAAACAGCAGGCTCCCATACTCTCTGACTCCAATCCATCTTCGCCCCACCCAGTTTCTCAAGATTCCTGGGCTTTCTGGACCCTTTTAGGAAGAGGTCAGACCCTTTCCTCAGGCCTGGGGAGGGAGCGAGGTGAATGAGGGTCCTGCCAAGGCCCCTGCCCAGCCAGTGACAGGAAGGCAGCGGCTCACGGCATAGGGAGCGATCTTACTGGAAAGATGAAAGGAAATTGCATCTTTAATAATTCACCGGCCGGTTTGGAGGGAGGCAGGTTGGCGGGGCCGAGGAGCCGCGGGGTGATCCCGGCATCTGTTCCTGGAAATCCACTGGCTCCAGAGCCCGCCCGAGAGACCCGGGGGCCCTCCATCTCCTCCTGGCTGAGGGACAGCAGGAGCCGACGGAGTCTAGACCGGGGTGAGAGGTTAAAACGCAGCCATCCCAGGAACCTGCTAAATTGATATCTCCAGCAAAAAGGGAGCAGAATAATCGATGCGTCCACAGCGCAGGAAAGCCGCCAAGCTGGGTCCCTAGCGTGGCGTGGTCACTGCAGGAAAGGGGGGCTGGGGCTTTGCCAACTGTGCTCCAGGGGGCAGAATGGGGCCCCTGGCTGTACCCGCTCCGGCTGGGAGGGGGCCTGGCAGGCGTGGGTCTCTGATGGGGGTAGCCTGACTTACTGTGCAGGGGACACACGGCCTGGTGTCCTCAGCCAGCCACCACATTGCCTTCTCTCCTGGTCCCTGTCGGGTAGGAGCGCCTGCCCCTGATTCACCCAGGAGTGGCAGGGACCCCCTCCCCACCACCCCCTTTCTGCTTCCCTTCACAGGGATCACCCCAGGCATCCTGGGCACCTTTAGAGACAAACCAGGAAAGAAGTGGACTGAAGCCAGAGGAACTGTCCCAGGATCCAAGGTGGAAGCTGCCAAAGACACAAGTAGCTAAAGAACGGTTGGTCCTGGAGTCCGGGGTGTTCGTTCCACTCCCAGGCCAGCCCTGTGGGCCAGCCCCTCCCTGAGAATGGGGTGGGCCGCTGGTGGCAAGACCTTCTGCTCTGGGAGGGAGCTTTGCACCTGGAGGTTGACAGTAGAATCAGGCCTTCCCCCAAGGCCTGTGCAATCTTAGTTGACTAATCGGAAAGTTAAAAGCTTTCCTGGGTGGGTCAGCGGAGGGATAAGCTAGGTTGCCTCATAAGGGAGATGCAATCAGGGGGCTGAGAGCATTTGGGGGGCCCAGCTGGGGCGCGGGCAGAGCAGCTGTGAATCCTTCCATCTTTCGGTCTCTCTCATGTTCCCTCCCTCCCTTCTTTCATGAGCACAGACAACTCAGTAATCATAGGGAGGACATTTTCAAAACCAACACCCCCGTCCTTCTTTTATAGAGGGGGGAAACTGAGACCCAAAGAAGGAGTGTCCCCACGGGTGCCTAGCTGGCGAGCAGAACCGGGACTAGAACAGAATTCAGGTCTGTTGGCTCCCAATGTGGGGCTCTTTCCACGAGCCCCGGGGCCTCTGCTTCCCTTTCCCCACAGCTGTTAGGATGGCAGGCCCGGCGTGGCCTTGAGGCGACGTGTCCAAGCCAGTGGTCATGAGATTCATCCTGACTCACTGTCTGCTCTTGGCCCACCCCAGCCCTCAGACTCAGCTTTCCTCCCCGGAAAACGAGGGTAAGACCCGTCCCATTAGCCTCGCACGAACTAACACGACTGTAATTCTTGGTCAGCAAAACCTTACTTCCCTGGTGGAGCCACCATTTTTGGAAGTCATCAGGGGACAGAAAGTCAGGAAAAATGGTTTCTGAGCAGGTGAAATGGTTGTTTTAAACATCCATTCATGCAGTAAAGTTCATCCTCTTTGCTTATAAAAATGTAGGGCCTATTTGCTCTTACTGGACACATAGTTCTGACAAGTTTGGTGGTCTAGTTTCTCAGGCCACATCAGGCCTACTGATAGTAGTGAGAAGGGCATTATGATCAGAGAGGGGGCAGAAAACCTGTAAAATGCACATGTGGTAATTAAAAAGCAAAGAGGCCTGGATAGACCTTGATAATCCCTGAGGGTAACACAGAATTATAGTCCTGTCTACTAATTAGTGTTGTTGAAATGAGTTTGAGTCATCAAGAAAGTGTGAAACACAGTGTCCTCTGTTCGGGGACTCAGGGATGTATATGATCCCCTGTAGAAAGATTTCTAACCAAAACGTGTTTTTAAGGTTGTATGTATATGTGTTAAAAGAGGTAAATTGCAGGGATGCTGGGATAGCTCAACAGGTTGAGCACTTGCCTTGCAACCATGAGGTCTGGGGATCGAATCCCAGCCCCGGCCTCTGCAAACCCATAGGCTGAACTGCGGTGCAACTGGTAACCACCAGGATGGCGGTGAAGGTCCTCACCTCCCATGCGGGAGGCCCCCAAGTTTGGTTCGGCCCTGAGAAGCCCCATATCCATCTGTGTGGAATGAAACCATATCAAAAAACAAATGATGTACAATTATAAAGACAGCTCTGGGCACTTCCCCCTTCTCTCTGTCTCTGTCTCTCTCACCTTCTCCCAAAACAATAAAATAAATATAAAAAAAAATAGGTAAATTACAGCTACGGACAATGAATGTATGGGTAAGGGCACTGCTGGGCGCCTGGGATGGGGCAAGCTGGCCTTGTGTGGCAATCAAAACCCCGATTTTATCCCTACTGAGGTGCCTCCCACCTGCGGAATTAACGGGTTTTCTTGCTGTTTCTCACGGTTTCCCCCCCGTTTAATCCATTCTGCATGCTGAAGGAAGATTCATCTTCCTTCATTTCATCTCTTTTCTGATAAGGAGCTTCCAGTGATTCCCATTTCCCCCCATCAGAGAACCCCAACTTAACTCACTGATGACCTGGCCTGACCACCCCCCCTTACCCCAGCTGCCCCGGCCTCTAATTCTCCTCCACCAGAGGCTCTGCCAGGGGCTTCTGCTAGCTGCCCACCCAACTCCCTGCCTTCCAGGGTCCAGCCAGCGCATCCGTCCCACAGCACGGCTGACCCCCCGACCAGCTGTGCACGGCTTTAACCATTGTCTGCCTTGACTCCTGTGGCACTTGCTTGCTCAGGGCAAGACCACCCTGAGGCCAACCTCATGTGAGAGTCAGCCCCTGTGAGATTACACCAGGACACTGGGTCCCCAGGCCCCGGCCTCGCTGGGCTCCCCGACTCCCCAGGGACCAATGACTCCACCACCACAACGTGTAGCTCTGTGTGGTCACCCAACACACCTCACGGTCCCTTCTGTCCAGGCCAGCTTCCTCCTCCAGCCAACCTCCACTACCTGGTTCTCCACTGACTCCTCGTCTCCAGCACAGGCCTGGCACGTAGTAGGTGTCCAGGAAAGGGCTGTCGTGTTGGCCTGAGCAGCTACTGGTCCCAAGTGCTTGTCGGGAGAGCCAGTACACAGTGCGAGTGAGGTCTTCTGTGTCTCCCGGGGTCAGCGGATGGGTGCTTGGGGGAGGGCTTATGTATGGGTGACTCAGTAGCTCACCTGTTCATGCCTCATTGGGGTGGCAAGTCCAACATCCTAAGTCCCAACTTCAGCAGCGCTTGGAAGTTCAGCCAAACCCCACCTCAATCCCAGTCCTGGCGGGTCCCAGTGGGAGCGTGGGCATGCTCAGTGCACACCCATCACCCGTATGAAGAGCCCCACACAGGCAGTGAGGCAGGAGCGCCTGGTGGTTAGGAGAGAAGAGAGCTGTTATCTGTGAAGGACTCCGGACATGCACGATTATCCAGATCTTCCAACAAGACAGGAAGGTAAAGATTAGTATCCCCGTTTCAATAGAGGACACTAAGGCGCAGAGTTGCTGAGTAACTTCCCAGCCTGGCGGGGCTTATCCTGGGAGCCATCACTGCAAGAGACTGTCTGCATTTCTTGGACTTACCGATGTTATCAGTGTGGGTGGGACACGGAGGTTTGAGGTGCTGAGTCACCAGCCAGGGCTTTGGAGGAGAGGGGACCCTGTTAGGGTGCGGCCCGCCCTCCCGGCCGTGTGACCTGGGGCAAACTGACCTCTCAGTCTCCTGAGAAATGCAGATACGCCCTCAGGTGTCCTGGGATGCCTGGAAGTGCTCAGCTGGGTGCAGGGAAATGTCAGCTACCACTGTGACCTTGGGCGAGTTCCTTGGTTTCCTCCTCTGTACCATGGGCGGGGGGCTCCACATTCCCCTCCACATCCTGACAGCCTGGAGTGTGTGGACTGTCCGCTGGGGAGAGAAGGATTAAGTAATTTCCAGGGATCCGGGGCAAATGCGTTTCCTGGGAGGGAGGTTTCCCAGGAGGCCCTGCTTCCCCTGCAGAAGCTCCGAGTGGAGGGGGTCTGTGGGGCGCTGTCTAATGCGATGTCTGCGCCCCAAAGGAGAGACTCCTCTGACCCCGCTGTGGGGCGGGGGGCACAGCTTTGCTGGAGCTTGTCCCGTGGTGGGGGCTTGCTCCCATGTGAGGCGGCCCCCTCCACTATTAGGGGTCTCTGGTTTCCAAAACATTCTCCTTCCTTATGTGACCCCCCATCTGTCCTCTGGGGTCTCCTGCGAGCCACAGTCTTTGGTGACAGGCACCCTGACCCCTTGGAAACGTCTCCCAGCTTCCTCCCCTGTGTCTGTCCAGACCTTCCCCCACCAGCTAGGAATGAGCCGAGGAAGGCAGGCCTCGCCTGAGCACAAGGCCAGCTCATGTCCCGTTCTCGGCTCATGTGGGACCCACATCAGCCTCGTCCCCAGGGAGCAGGGTGAAAGCCACTGTGACCTCTGAAAGACACCCTGTGTTTCTGATTCTGGGGCACAGGATCCTCTCACCTCTCCTTCCCACCCCCTCACTGTCAGAGTCAATCAGCTGGGGAAATTTAGAAACTACAGCACAAATTCACACACATCATATGCACCCACACCCCTACACATGCACATATACATACATGCACCCCGACACATGCACACACCCATACATACATGCATGCACCCCGACACATGCACACGCCCATATATATATACATGCACCCCGACACATGCACACACCCATATATATATATACATGCACCCCGACACATGCACACACCCATATATATATACATGCACCCTGACACATGCACACACCCATATATGCATGCGTGCACCCTGACACATGTACACACCCATATATACATATGTGCACCCTGACACATGCACACACCCATATATACATATGTGCACCCTAGCATGACTGCCCCACATGCACACCCCATATATACATGTGCACACCTTGACACATGCACCCTCACACATGCATACACGCAGCCCAGAGAAGCTCAGGTGCTATGTGCAGGTGGAGTCTACACCGGGGGCCCGCTGAGGGGTCCATGGAAGCTCACAGGTTCTGGGCAGGGCTGAGGGCCGTGGGGGCAGAAGGCGCCTTCTCACTTGTACAAAGGCCTGGTCTGTGCTCTCCTGGCTCTCGCCTCCCCCACCCCCCAGCAGAACAGTCCCCCCACCTCCAGACACGTCTGGGCTGTTAGCCCTCAGACCCTGAGGACACCCTCAGCCCTCCCACTGGAAGTCCTTGTCCCATGTGCCCTCCCCCCACTGCTCTGGGTGCCCCCCTCTAGGACCTGGCTTAAGGCACAGCTCAGCTCTTCCCTCCCTGAGCCCTTCTGTCACTTATGTCCTGAACCGCACGGCCGCGGTTTGCCCATGTATCCCCCACATGCTTGTTGGGCATCTGCTGGGGCCAGGCCCTGGGCTCGGGGCTGGAGAGGCCCAGGGGACGAGGTCAAGCTCACAGTCAGTGGGCCAATGCCACCTGCATGCCAATGGTCACACACAGTGAGCAGGGCCCAGGAAAGGGCACCCTGGGAGCTGCAGGAGCCCAGATGGGGGACCTATACCCCCGACTGGGGGAGCAGTCAGGGAGAACTTCCCGGAGGAGGCGGCATAAGTGACCATGCACATCTCTATCTCCAGCCTCTGTGCATGATACAGAGACTGGGCTTGGGTCCCCTGCCAGCCAGCCATGGTCCAAACCCCAACCCATCTGTACACTTGCCGAGAGCCCTTCCCTTCCCTGGTATGTGCTTCATGACTCCCTGACTCCTCCTCAGCCCCAGCGGTTCTATAACGCAGAGTCGAGGCCATTGCACCTGGCCGTGCTCAAAGGCGAGAGGCACTGACTACGCCCTGGGCCGTGGGCCTCTCTTCCATCCATTCGTGTGCCTGCGAGAGCCATGTCCTGTGTGTTCTTCTGTGTCCCCGGGGCCCACGAGCCCTGACCTGAGCCCGTTTCTGTGGGAACCAGTGGGCTGATTAGAGCTGGGGCAGAAGCGGGGAGGGGCACTTGGGCACAAAGGTGGCCATGAGTACTGGAGGCCAGGAGCCTGGACCTTCATCCTGGCCCCCCCCCACACCCATCAGGACTGAGAAGGCAGCAGTTCTGGGCCTGGCCTTTGTGTTAACTGGTCACATGACATGGGTTTGTAACCTGTTTTATTGTTTTTGACAGAGATAGAGAGTGACAGA
The DNA here is from genome assembly GCA_004027555.1 of Craseonycteris thonglongyai. Classification (NCBI taxonomy): domain Eukaryota; kingdom Metazoa; phylum Chordata; class Mammalia; order Chiroptera; family Craseonycteridae; genus Craseonycteris; species Craseonycteris thonglongyai. The sequence continues at coordinate 171,400 of PVKE010000194.1, forward strand.
GACAGAGAGATGGAGAGAAGGGGGAGGGCCTAAAGCAGTCTCCGTAATTGTACATCATCAGTTTTCGACATGGTTTTGTTCCACACAGGTGGGTGGGAGTCGCGCTGGGTGGAAACTGGGCCGGGGGTGGGGTGGGGTGAGAACTGAACTGCGGGCCTCCCACATGGGAAGCAAACCCCAGTTCAGCATATGGGTCCACATGGGCCGGAGCTGGGATTTGATCTTCGGACCCTGGGGCTGCAAAGTGAGTGCTTAGCCTGCTGAGCCATCCCGGCTTCCCCTCTTCTATCTTTAAAATGGAGTAGAAATGTCTGTCACCTGGCAGGGTTGTTGTGAGGATCAAACAAGATCATATATTTGAAAACTACAGAGCTCCATTCAAGCCGACGGAATGGTTCTCTAAACCTCAGTTTCCCCAGAGGTAAAATGGGTCTAAGAATTGTATTTACTTCTTTCCCAGAGCCCTGGTGAGACTAACCAGATAACAGGTATGGAAGGGCTTTGGTGCTGTGTGACGGCTTGGGCTCTCTGGGCCAAGTGTTCTCGGCCAGGCAAACACAGCTGCTCGTCTTGCGCTGGGCTGTCTGGCCGGAAGCCAGTCTGGGGCAGAAGCAGCTACAACATCTGCTTCCAGAGGGAGCCTACAGCTTCCTTGGGAGACAGCAGCGTGAGCTGCCCCTCTGACCACCCCCAACCCCCGGCCTCCGCCCAGGGCTGCCCGAGGTCGGGTGGGCAGCAGGGAAAGGCAGACTGTCTTCCATGCTCAGGTACAGTGCCCACGCAGGGCTGGTGCATCCACTAGGCATAGCACCCACAGCACACCGTGCTTTTAGGGGCCCATGAAACGTTTCCACCTCTTTTATTTTATTTTATTTTTTAAAGATTTATTTTTATTGTTTTTGACAGAGAGAGAGAGAGAGAGAGAGAGAGAGAGAGAGAGATACAGAGACAGAGACAGAGAGAATGGGGAGGGCCCAGAACAGTCTCCATAGTTGCACATCATTGGTTTTTCCACATAGTTTCATTCCACAGGTGGGCGTGGGGCTGCACAGGGCAGGAACTGGGCCGGGGTCTCACCCCTGTGAGAACTGAACTGGGGGCACTCCCCAGCTCAGCATATGGGTCCACACAGGCCGGGGCCGGGATTCAATCCTTGGTCCCCGGGGCTGCAGGGTGAGCGCTTAACCCACTGAGCCATCCAAGCATCCCCCTCCACCTCTTTTAAAATCAAAATATAGAAATAAATTTCTATGTTGAAAAACAGGTTTTAATATGTCATATTAACATTGTTGTCTTTATACCCATGTAGTCCGATAACACAATTTTTACCTTATTTTAAGGAGAAAGGGCCTACTGAGGCATTAAATGCCCAGGGTCCCAGAAACCCTGCTCTGAGTTCATGGTATAGATTCCGCCCCACACTCAGGCAACTCACGGGAGCCTCTCCCTCATTGCCGCCGGGGTGGCAAATCCCAACGCTGCAAGTAGCGGAGCGGAATACGGCAACGTGGCTGCTGTCTCTAGACATTAATTAGGCATTACCTTAACAGCTCTTCCGCAGCAGTTACGTTCCTGGACTGCTGTGGGGGTGGCCTCACCCATCTTTTCTCCCATATCCCACAGAGGGCACGGCACACATGTGCCCACCTGTGAGAAGAGAGCTCTCTAAGGCCAGGATTCTGAAAATGTCAGTATATACAAAGGGGGACCCCAAAAACCTGGAACTATCTTCTGGAGGGCGGGCCCCTTGTAGCGCAGGCTTCCCCTGCTAGGTGAGTGTTGTAGGAGCCCACCTGCATCCGTGCACCAGCTGGGGTTGTGAGAGGCTGTGCTCCGCTTCAGAGAATTTGTTTTGGAGACTTTCAACGTGTTTGTCCATTTCACGATGGGTGATTGACATGAACAACGTGCGGCTTGACAACGCACCTGCCCACACCACGCCGGGTGTTCAGCGGTTTTCGACCAGAAACTGCATGACCTCCGTGCCCCACCTCCCTATTCACCCGATCTCGCCCCAAGTGACATTTTGTTTGTTTGTTTGTTTCACTGGATGAAAAAAGTCCTCAAAGGGAAATGTTTTCCGATGTGGACGAGGTGAGCACTAAAAGGCATCAAAATCGACGAGTTCAAAAAGTGTCTCGATAGATGTATTGCAGCAAATGGAGAGTGTTTTGAAGGTGACTGAAGTTTAAACTTGTAAGAATAAATATACAATTTTTATAAGAGATTTCTAAAAAAGATTTATTTTTATTGTTTTTTGAAAAGAGATAGACAGAGACAGAGAGAAGGGGGAGGGCCCAGAGCAGTCTCCATAGTTGACAGCATTAGTTTTCCATATAGTTTCACTCCACAGGTGGGTGCGGGGCTGCGCAAGGCAGGAACTGGGCCGGGAGCCTCCCGCATAGGTCCCGGCAAGAACCAAACTGGGGGCACTCCCCAGCTCAGCATATGGGTCCACATGGGCTGGGGCCGGGACTCAATCCTTGGGCTACAGGGCTGCAAAGCGAGCAGTCAACCCACTGAGCCATCTCCACTTCCTCACAATTTGTAAAATAATTGTGTTTTTGGCCCCTCCCTGCCCCTGTATATGTGTGCTCTTTCAGTATGGAGTTTGAGAAAGTTCCTAAGCAATTTGGGTATAGTGGGGTCTTCCTCACCTTCTACTCACCTTGAGAACCACAGGCCTGGAGAAAACCCAACAGGCTGTTGGCATAAATGACAAGGAATCTTTTTATACAACAGTAGCAAACTTTGCAACATCTCACTCCACCACAATCCCTCAGGTTGAGGCATTTAGTCATGCTCCCAACTTTCCACAGTCAGACTGTGGTAGCCTCAGCGGGCAGCTGGCTGCTCCTTCTGTCTCGTTGTCGTGACTGGCGGGCTCCCCGGGGCCACGCTCAGCAGCCGTCAGAGGGAAGAGGCTGAGGACATGCCTAGCTCCTGGGTAGGGGAAGGGGCACTTGTCTCTCCCGCCCAACTCTTCTATGGACCGGCCTTTGGCTCTGGGTCAGTCATGACACCTCCTTATGCCTATTTTCTCACCTGTCAAATGGGAATCAACAATACTCACCTGCCTACATTGAACCCACTGAGACTGTATGGAGGTCTGAAGCCACAGGGGAGCTGCAGGGATAAGCCGCTGATATTCAGGCAGAAGCACTTCTTTCCCTGTCACCTTCTCTCTCTCTCTTTTTATTTATCGTTTTTGACAGAGATAGAAAGAGACAGAGAGAAGGGGGAGGACCCAGGGCAGTCTCCATAGTTGTACGTCATGTTTTCGACATGGTTTCATTCCACACAGGTGGGCGGGGGCTGTGCTGGGAGGGAACTGGGCCTGGGGGCCTCCCGCATGGGGGACACGCCCCCTTGAACCAGGGGCCAAACCAGGGGGGCGAGAACCGAACTGGAGTCCTCCCGCACAGGAGGCACATTCTAGTTCAGCACGTGGGTCCGCAGGGGCCGGGATTCGATCCTCGGTCCCTGGGGCTGCAAAGTGAGCCCTTAACCCACTGAGCCATCCCGGCTTCCCTCCCTGTCACCTCCTCAATCCCCTTTTCAGCCATATCTGTTTTGGGCCTTAAAGATGCTCACGAGCCCGGTGTGTGCCCACATGTTTTCTAGCTTATTCATCCAAAATACTCTTCTCCCTCCTACAGGTCCCAGGGCAACCCTAACCCATGGTCAGAAGGACAGATACCTCATATACAACAGAGATGGCGGTGAAATGCAGGACGGAAACATTTATTACTTGGATGATCTGTTTCTTAGTTTTCAATTACGTAGGACCTTCTGGAACCAGATCCAAATCACCTAGAAAAAGCTCCTTTTGAATCCTGGTTGATAAGACTTCCCCCTTCCCTACTGTCTCTCTCTTACCTGCAAGCACCTTTCATTTTGACCTCTGCCTCTTGCTTCTACTCCTTTGTGTGTGTGTCTGCGTGTTTTATAAAAAACAAACAAAAAAACTTCGGTCTTGACAGGTATCTCAAATGCTTGATGACAATGTGAGCTCCTCCTGTGCACTCTGTGTTCAGGGTCACGAGGCTCAGTGAGTGGCCGATCTCATGCCCTTACCAGGTCCCTGGGCTGGTCTGGCGGCCAGGGAAGCGTGAAGGGGGTGCATGCTCTGGTCACCACCCTAAGGAGGTGAAAACCTGGCAAGTTCTAGCCAGAAAGAATCCACGACTGGGATTTGTTACCAGGAGGCAGTGTCCCCAGTGTCTTACCACAGGGAGGTGTTGTGCAAAACAAGGGACATGTCGTCGCAGGAAAATAAATCACTGGCCCCTTTGGGACCCTTTGACGAGACTGAGTTGAGCCACTGGGGCTGGGCAGCTACTTGCTGCTGACTTTTAGAAGCTGCTAGGCCCCAGCCCCAGTCTGCTTATAAAGTGAGTCATTGCCAAAGGCACAGTGACATTTCCAAGGGAGGGGCAGGTTTGGTGGGGTGGGGGTGGTGACACAGGCAGCAAACCAGATCGTTAGCCATTTTCTGCAGGGCTGGCTAAATCCGCTGTGGACCGGCCAGTTCTCAGCTTGGGGGCATCTTCACCCACGTTCTCCTAGGTCACTCCTCCTCCACGCCTTTCCCAGGCCCCGACCACGACCCTTGCTCCCATGGAGGCCAGACTGGGGACTCTTCCCATGAGTTCATCACCTGGGTTAGGGGCTCCCCCGAAGCCCCCGCCAGGACCAGCTGAGGCACAAAGGCCTCTGGGAAAGATTTCGTTGGCCGAACTCACAAAGAACACGGATGCAGGGCCTTTTTTGTGTTTTGGTGTTTATTTTTGAAACCCACTTGTGGTTTGGGTTCAGCTGGAAAGCAGGACATACCGAGGGAGAGAGGGTGGTCGCGTGAGCAGGATTCCACTGCAGCTCTGGCGGAGGTCCCGGGCCCCTGCTCTGGGAGGCAGGCCCCATGGCCAGGCGCCCGCTGGCCCAGGCGTGGCCAGCCCTCGTGTGCAAGTGTCCCCAGCAGAGGGAAGCTGTCTCCTGTGGGCTGCACCCTCACAGGTCCGGCTGGAGGCTTCCCAACAGAGCACCCAGCAGCCGAGGGCCAGGGCTCCACAGGCCGGGCCTGAGCGTCTGTCACACGAGCAACGCTCTGATGCCTGATAAGACTGCGTGCGACTTGGCGTCTGGGGCGGCCCCGTGGGGCTGTTCCTCGCGGCGGCCCGGCTGTCTGGGCTCCCGCTCCTGCCGCTGCCCAGGGCATGATCAGTGGTCCGTTTCCCACAGCGCCCCCCCTCCCCCAGAGAAAATAAAATAAAAATTAGAATAAATACCGACTCGGCCGACATTGACATTTACATGGATGGACACAGCGATCCCCAAACCTTAACGGGTTTACAGACTGGTTCAGGAAGGACGAACAGACGAAACTGGGTTTGGGGGTGCACACTCCTCACGGAGGATGGTGGGACTCCCACCTTGTCCAGGGGAGGTTGGGTTAGGAGCCTTCTGGAGGCAAAGCCTCAGGCCGAGGGAGCAGGATGGTGGCGAGCAGGTGGGCTGCCTCAGAGGCTAGTGACAACGACGCCCTCGTTTTGACTGACCGGGTCAACATCAGACGGTCCGGCGTTGCCTCTTCAACGCGCCAGGAGGGAGCCAGCGCAAGGCTCACAAACGCAATATCCAGGGCCGCCTCCCATCCAATACATTCAGAGGTGGAGGGGGGCACGGCCTTCCTCACCCCGAGGTCGTGCCTGGCCTGGGTGGACAGCGGTCTTGGGGTTGGGGGCGCCTACTTCTGCCTCCCAGTTCCTGTCTTAGTTTGTCTCCCGTGGGAAGTTGCCTCACAGTCTCAGACGTTAGGCTTTACTGCTATTTCCTTAAAACAAAAACAACACACACACACACACACACACACACAACTCGTTTTTTAAACGGTTTCCTTGCAGCAACCTGCATTTTAGAAAAACAGCTCCAACTGTTTTTCAGATGGGTCAGGAAGTGCTTTCGAGCAACGGAGTAAACTAGGCAGACCCTATGTCCGCAGCCACCGTGACGTGACACGTAATTAAAAATATATTTATATATGTATACATATTTATATCTCACTTGTTCACACTCTGGTCCTAACAGTCAAGGAGGGAGGGGGCATGAGGCCCTCCAACGCTTTCTAGGGAACCTCAGCTCCTGCACGAACAGTATCCGGGGCCCCTGCGTGACGCTCGCTCTCTGACCCTGGGTGGGGGTGGGAGACCCCACTCTCCTGCCTCCTTGACTTGAGCCCCTGCCCCTAGGCCTCTTCCTTCCTCTGGGGCCGGTTTGTTCGCAGCAGATGCGCGTGCACGCGCGCGCACACACACACACACACACACACACACACACACACACACACACACGCACGCACGCTTGAGGGAAGCCAGGCCCATTTCAGCACAGGTGCATCTTTCTAGGACGGAGGCCGTGATTCCCCCAGTGCCCTCTGTGGGCCTCCTAACACCAGCCTAGCTCTTCCCTCGAGGCCGCCTGTGGGGCCTCTGCGAAGGTGCCTGCGAAGGAGGAAAGGCAGGCGGAGACGCTTGGGAAGAAGGGAGAAGGCAAGGGCCCGGGCCCGGGTTGGCCTGGACTTCTTGGCAGAGGCAACCAACCTGTGCCCGGTAAACCCCTGCGCCCACATCCACACCCCAGGGCTGGTAGGAAGCCTGGGAGGACGGGGGGGGGGGGGGAACCTGCTCCCTACCCCACCCTGCCGGCTCTCCTAGACTCGGGTCAACAAGGGGAAGCCCCCCACGGCCCTCCCCTCCTACCCGGCCTAATTGGAGCGGGCAGCCAGGCGGCCTCTGGTGACTCAGGGAGTGACTGGCCTCAATAAACGAATAAATAAGGAAGCCGCTGGGCTGAGGTCATTTTCTGGGGGGCTCATTGAAGAGTGGGCTCCAGGCCTTAGAGCCGAGGATGTGTGGATGCCAGTGACAACTTCTCTATCTCCTCTCCCCCGGAGAAGGGGCTGCTCCCCAGGACCTGGTTCCTAGAAGCCCCAGCCTTGCTCCCAGCCTGGAAGGTTCCGTCTGGCAGTTCTGCCTGGTCACCTGACTGCCCTGCTCCTGACTCAATGACTGTACCCATTCCCAACAGCTCTGAGGCTGCAGTGTGCAGAGCCCTCCGGGAGCACACAGACCTCGCTGGGGAGGGCTGGGCTCCTGCATCGTGCCTGCCGTGAGGCTAGAGCAGCAACTCAGTCCACTGAGCTGAGCTCCAAGTCCTAGGGCACCAGGCAGCCCCCCACCTCCCCTCTCCCCACAACTCAGAGCCTGGGGCAAGGCCTGTGTGTGTAGTGGGAACCATCCCCTAGGTTTTGGTTTGAGTTTGCCAGCCTGGTTCTGTGCCTGGTTTGTCACAAGGCCCGGGGCCAGGGCCCAGGAGTGATGGCATCAGCCCTTTGAGAGAGGGAGGGTAGAATAAGGAAAGGGAGGGGCTTGAAGCCAGGGTCCAGCCGGGACCCCTGCCGGGGCAGAAGTTTCCAATTACCCTAATTGGTGACTGGCAAGCTGTCTGTGGCTAGAATCCTTCCAGAGGGGGGCCGGGTTTGATCTCCCACTAATCAGGGGGTCCTCGGTGCTGTCTGTGTGATCACATCGCCCGCTCTTTTCAGAGAGAGAGGAGACTTCAAAGCAGACGACTTTTGAAAAATAAAACACAATAAAACAAAAGAGTGCAAGCAGCGTTGCAAACTCCAGCTGCCCTGCCTGCTCCCTGCCCCGGGGGCCCGAGGCCTGGGGGTCCCGGAAGAGGACTTGGAAGTTGTGTGTGTGTATGTGTGTGTGTAGGGGGGGCAAGGGGCAGCAGGCGAGGCGGGGGGAGTGGAGCAGGAAGGTTCAGGGAGAACTGAGGCCTCCGTCCCCCAGCTCGACCATGCAGACAAAGGCCGTCAATTACGGGCGGCTGGTGGGGACCGTGCCTGCCTTTGTCCTCCCCGACATCTGCTCCATGTCACCTGCTGCCAGTTGGCGACTCCGGCTGACAGCGTGCGGGAACAATGCAAGCTCGTCTCCGACCCACATTTGCAGCCTTCTGAGGTCCTTTCTGACCCAGCGGTCCCCGGCATGCGGGGCTGCCCAGCCTCCGTGGAGGAGTCACAGAGATGAAACCTCCTTCCACAAAGCCCCGCGGGGGGCGTGTTGGATGGGAGGCGGCAGGAGCAGGGTAGAGTGAGGAGGGCCGAGGGCCGGGCCACCATGAAAAACATGCTTCCCTCGCTGGTGAAGCCGCCGCATGCTGGGGCTGGGAGGGCTCGGATCAGGGGGGGCGCTCCTAGGGATTTGATCTCTTTGCCGCCTGGCTGCAGCCCGGCCACCAGCTCGGCCTGCCTTCCTCCCCGTTTCTTCCTCCCGCCAGGGCCACCCCTGTCCTCCGGCCCGTCCACCTGGCGCCGTGCGCCAGGGCCCCCGCTGCCCTCGGGTCAGGCTGTCAGCTTCTGGATGGTTCTGTTGTAGTATTGCATGATGGGGGGTGTGAGAGGGTTCCAGCTGTTGGCATGGAGCTCGATGACCTCCAGAAGCAGTGACCGGGTCAGCATCGACTCCGAGGGGCACAGCATCTTGTCTCGGGCACTGGCCAGGAGCTCCGTCATCATCTCAGGCAGTTGCTCCTCCAGCAGCCGACCTGTGCTCTGCAGCTGCAGGCAGAGAAGCGGGGTAAGGACAGGAGGTGGGCCCGGCAGCAGTCCTGACCCAGCTTGGCCGGGTGGGCTGGGGGCAGAGATGGGAAATAGCTGGGTTATCTCAGGAAGGCGCAGGCTCATGTGCGCGGGACAAGGACAGGGAGCGGGGAGAGTGTGGACACAGCCGACTGGGAGAAGCCAGGTTTTTGTAAGGAATCTGCCCGCAGGAATAAGAGGGAGCAGAATATTTCCTGCGGCCCAGGACTGAACAATGCCCTTACCAGGAATACACCGCTTCTCCCTTCCACCCAAGAGCTTCCCCTCCTACAGGAAGCCTTCCCTGACTGTCGCCCACACCCTGGCGGCTCCGTGATCAGGTGGCACCGTGTTAATTTTCACTTGCCAGGTTGTCTCTCTGGAAACCAGCTTAGTCATTACTACCTGCGTGTGTCCATGTGGAACTTGAGAGCAAGATGAAGTCTCCTATTTCTCATTCCTTCTCTCTTGTCCCCAGTCCCACCTCCCCACCCCTCACACTGACCTCTGCTCACACTGGTGACATGAAGAGGGGAGAAATACGACATGGGGCAGATGGCCAGCCAGAGGGCCTGCCCTCAAGAGAGGCCCCGGTAATCTAGAGAAGCCCCCGCTGGGAAGCAGGAGCCCCGGTTTCTGGATGTGTGCAGCCTCGGCTGGCAGCCCCAAGGTCCTCTCCACAGAGTCTCAGCCCCCGCCTCTGCCCTCCCCCAGCCTTGTCCCACTTCCACCTTCTTCACAGAACCTGGAAGGGCTCGCCTTGACCTCTCTCCCCTGACTCCTCAGGGATTCAAGCTCTGTGCTCACATCGGTTCTCTACGCCACCCCATCCACTCGTGTGTGTGCGCGCACGTGTGTGCGTGTGATCTAGCGCTAGTGAGACCAGAAGCTCTCTGAGGGCAGGGACTATACTTCCTCCTTCTCCCCTCTTTCCCCCCACCCCCAACCCAACGCAGTCGGGTACCCAGCTTAGAGCCCAGCAAAGGCTGGAGTGACCGTCCTCTACACCTGAGGCTGCTGTCCGGGCTCCTGGCATTCCTGGCCTCTGAGGTTCTTGGGAGTGGCCTTGGTGGTCAGGCGGGCACCCCCTGAGGGGTGTGCTCACATAGCCTGGGTGCTCACAGCAGCCCCTCCCCTCACTTCGAATGACTCTGGGCTGTTCTCCAAGGGCAAAGGTTTGCCCCTGTGACTAGGCCAGAGCCAAGGTCTGAAGGAAGATCTCAGAGGAAGTTTCAATGAGCAGCTGCCACACCCTGGAACAGGGGGCGGGGGTGGCACCTCCCAAGGGGGCCCCTTTGAAATGGACAGCGTCAACACGGGAGATTCAAGCCGCAGACACCATCCGCCAACCCCAACCCCGCGGCACCAACGCCCGGGGAGGTCTTTGGGGGCACGGGGCCCCTGGCACGTGTGAAGTCACGTGTGTGGTGTGCCTGGTGGAAGGAGACGGTGGTCTTGGGGCGGAGGGAGAGGACAAAGCCACCACACGGCGCTTCCCTGCACAGCTGCCGTTCTCTGCCTCCATCCAGACGTGGGCTGCTCCTCCCACCAACACGCACTCTGGTTTTGGGGTGACGATTCTGGGTGCACACGTCCACGTGCACGCGAAGCCCTCTCCACACACCCTGGCCCCGGGCTTGTGGACCCCACAACTGAGCGGTGTGAGGGGCGCACCGGGTCTGAGGTCGGAGATGCCTGAGCCACACCGCTTACCTCCATGGAGCAGCACAAGACAGCGTCTTCCTTCACGTCCTGAGACTGCAAGAGCTGGGGGAGGGGGGGAGAGACATGGAGAACACGACTCAGAGAGCCAGCTCCCAGCCCCCGCGGCTGCCCACCCGACACCCCCACCCCCGAGGCAGCCTGGAACAAGCATCTCCGAAGGTCAGAGGGCAGCAGGAACTCTGCACCAGAAGGCCCTGAGCTCTCTGCCGGATTCGGAGCTGCTGAAAGACCGCGGTGGTCCTCGAGCCCGGGGGTCCCAGGTAGCTCAGACGGCTGCGATTCCAGGCCAGGGCAGAGCAAGGTGGCAGGTGGGGTTGAAGGCGGCAGCAAATGTGCCAGGACCATCAGCTGTGAGCAGCTAGTCAGCAGAAATGCTCAGAGGAAAGAAGTTAGCTTAAACACTCCTGACTGGCAAGGGGAGGCTCAGCCACGGTCTCAGGTGCGCCTGGGCCCTGCTATCGGATGACTTCTAGAACTCAGAGCGCTCTTCTGCAAAACCACGGCCACACAGACTTACCCAGGGGCTGGCACTGCTTCCTGACCAAGGCCGTGGCCGGGCTGCCCAGAGCCAGGACTGGCCACACCCCTGTCCAGGCGTCCCTCTACCTGCCTCGTTTCAGTCTCGCTTTTATTTTAACATATTTATTTCATTGTTTTTAGAGAAGGTGAGAGAGAGACAGAGAGAGAGAGAGAGAGAGAGAGAGAGAGAGAGAGAAGGGGGAGGGCCCAGAGCAGTCTCCATAGCGGTACATCAGGTGGATGTGGGTCCATGTGGGGCAGGAACTAAACTGGGGGCCTCCCACACGGGAGGCGGGGACCTTTGCCGCAGAGCTCAGCGGTTACCTGCTGTGCCGCAGTCCAGCGTATGGGTTTGCACGGGCCAGGGCTGGGGTTTCATCCCCAGATCTCGTGGTTGCAAGGCAAGCGCTCAACCTGCTGAGCTATCCCAGCATTTCCTGAGCCTCATTTTTTAAACTGAAATATACTTCATATAACATCAAATTCACCATTTTCAAGTACACGAGTCAGTGACTTATAACATATTCACAAGGTTGTACAACCATCACTACTAGCTAGTTCCAGAAAATCTTCATCGTCCCCCCAAAGAAACCTGTATCCATTAGTAGTTAGTTCCCTTTCCTCCATCCCTGGCAACGGCTCATCTCCTTTGTGTCTACCGTTTCCTATACATGGAATCATACGTTAGGCAGCTCATCTGCAGGTCACCTTGGTGCACATACTGGAAAAGCTGAGAGACTGGGATGTGGAACCCCCACTCCACACACCCCTCCTGCCAGACCAGGCATGGCGCACAAGTATAATCGATGAGTCTGGAAGCATACTGGGCTTATGGAAACAGAAGCTGGTATAATTCTCTTGATAGCAGTTTGGTGATAACAACATTGCAAGTGTACAAACCCTCTGACCCAGTGATACCACTTCTAGGAACTTACCCTATGCACGTACCTACGCACACGCACTAAGACAGGAGTACCAGGTTTTCGCTGCACTATTTATTGTCAGAGTAAAAGACTGAAAATGATTTGAATGTGCACAATACAGGGACTGGTTAGAAAATGACAAGTGTGTCGCACACTGGAATCCTCTGCAGCACACAGCTGTCTCTCCTCACCTACATGGTTTTCTTGCCTCCAGGAGAGCCAAGGGAGGCTTCCATGAAGCCAGTGCCTGGGGGTGGGGTGGGGTGCGCTCTAGGGGGCAGACAGGAAAGGGGTTCCCTCATCTAGAGATCTAGGAGGCCAGAGTGAAGACCAGGAAGTGGGTTCTGGAGAAAGCTGGGGTGTGTGTGTGTGTGTGTGTGACTCACCTGGCAGCAGGTGTACCTGAGTCCAGCCTCTCACCCACTGTGCTCTGGGAGGGCCCTGTTACTGCCTGGGATGAGGTAGGGCAGGGGTGTTCAACCTTTGGGTGTCCCTGAGGCACATTAGAAAAATTGTCTTGGGCCACACATAAAATACACTAATGCTAACGGACAGCTGATGAGCTAAAAAAATAGAAAAAGCAAATTGCTAAATAATCTCATAAGGTTTTAATAAAATTTACAAATTCGTATTGAGCCCAATTCAAAGAAGCCGGCCTGGGCTGCAATGTGGGCCACAGGCTGAGGCTTGGACAAGCCTGAGGAAGGGGCCCTGGGGGGAGGGGGAGGGGGAAGGTGGGCCTAGCCCCTTTTTCTCTGCAGGTAACACAGGGACTAATGTCAGAACTCTGTGTCTGCTGGAACTTCTGACGGTCACTTTGTTCCTTCCTCGCTTCTCGCAGTGCTTGGTGGGAAAAAGAGATCTTTAGAATAGAAATGACTGGGAGAGGGCACCAGCATTATGGACACACTCAATGGTTTGGTGTTTACCTGGAGAGGAGGGAGGAGGGAGGAGGGGGGAGGGAGAGTTGTGGGGGGAGGGGGGAGTGGGCACCAGATATATCGGGTTGGAGGGGGACCTGAT